>JAFEMH010006777.1:0-113031 GCA_022495995.1 Adenophora triphylla var. japonica | reverse complement strand
AATCAAAGCGGAGCGATTTCTTACCTCCCCAACGTTCATGGAGCAGCGATTATGCACCTCGGATTCGGATACAAAACATCCGGATTCTTCGAAGATGGAACGAACGAGGTCCAATTCCTTTGAAGCTCCATGCTCAACCACCTCTTGCGCTGACGACGACTCCTTCGAGATCCTTCGGCCGTGGCAAGAAATTCAAGCAAAAATTTTTTGATTTTGGAGGAATTTTCTCTCTCTCTCTCGCCTGGTTGTGGCTGGAAAATGAGGAAGAAGGAATGGGGAAGGGCCTCGGTATTTAAAGCCTGGTCAAACACAGGGCTGTAAAAAAAAACGAGGTGGTCCGTACGGACCTCTTTGTAACCAGATTAGTGCCGTCCAGTAGGACCTCTTTTCTGGGTGGCCAAATTACTTTTCCCCGCCCTTATAATCTTTGCCCCCTGGCTGTCCTAAGGCCTTTTCCGGCAAATCCAAGTGCGAGAATGGTCCCTAACCCTTCAATTCAATCCCAGGCCGTCAACGTAAGACCTGGACAGTTCTGCCCACTTCAACGGCAAATCAACCACCGGCCGTCAACGTAAGACCCACGATCTTCGCCCACCTCCAACGGCAATTCAACCAATGCCCGCTCAGCGGCAATTTAGAAGAGCCAATACCTCCCGGCCACGACGAATATCAAGGCGCAAGACGCCTCGAAGCGCTCAACGACAACTCAACCATAGAAAGTCGAAGTCATCTTCCCAACGAGAAAAAGGGCCCCCGCTGTGGTCATTGCATCTCAATTCAAGCACTTAGGCGTGATCGGTGTAAGCCCGAACCTAGCCCACTTCAACGGAGCAACGCAAGCACCGGCGGTCGTGTAAGCCGAACCTAGCCCAGCTTCAACGGCAACGCAAGCACCGGCGATCGGTGTGGCCCGAACCTAGCCAGCCAGCGGCAGCTAAGCAAGCCGCCTGGTCGAGTGTAAGCCCGAACCTAGCCAGCTGACTTCAACGGCAACGCAAGCACCGGCCATCGGCGTAAGACCGGTCTCCGCCCGCTCAGCGGCAATTCAATCCGGCCGGTCGGTGTAAGCCCGAACCTAGCCCACTTCAACGGCAACGCAAGCACCTAGGCGATCAGTGTGGCCGAACTTCAGCCCTTCCTCAACGGCAGCAGCGGCAGGCGATCGGTGTGGCCCGAACCTAGCCCTTCAACGGCAACGCAAGCACTGGCGGCGATCGGTGTAAGCCCGAACCTAGCCCACTTCAACGGCAACGCAAGCACCGGCGGTCGGTGTAAGCCCGAACCTAGCCCACTTCAGCGGCAACGCAAGCACCGGCGATCGGTGTAAGCCCGAACCTAGCCCACTTCAACGGCAACGCAAGGCTGCCGGCGGTCCAGTGTAAGCCGAACCTAGCCTACTTCAACGGTAACGCAAGCACCGGCCCGATAACGTAAGGCCCGAACCTAGCCCACTTCAACGGCAACGCAAGCACTTAGGCCATCAAAGTAAGCCCGAGCTCCTCCCCGCGAAGTCAGAAGAAGTCATGCAAGTGCATACCCCCAAATGACGATCATCATTCTCGCCCGCTCCACGGCAAAACAAACACGCGAAGGAGCCAACACCTCCGAGTACAAGTCCCAAGGCACGAAGCGCCTCCCCAAAACGCCAAATGATGAAGCAATCATCGGCCGTCATCCTTGCTCACGCACCCAAGTAAAGACGGCACGAAGACCGCGATCATCGTAAGTCCGACCTTCTACATCAACATGCAAAAACCACAAATGGCATCTACGCCTCTCGGAATCACAAGGCGGCCCGGCCTCCACAACCGGCAATCGAAGACGATTCAAGTCCTCACAACTATCTCCGGCCGGAAGGCCTTAAACCGCCCGATTAGGAAAATCGTAAAATTTCCATCCCGGGACGCCACCACGTCCTCACACCCACCTATGCGGTCGCTGGGACGCCAGGCCACGCGTCCGCATCACCGACCTATCTGATGCGAAAGCTCCCGGACGCCACCACGTCCTTATCACCGACCTATACGTGATCACCGAGACGCCACCACGTCCGCTTTATCACCGACCTATACGATGTGGGCGCACCCAGACGCCACCACGTCGCGTTATCACCGAGCTTGCTCATACGGGCCACCGCACGCCACCACGTCCTTATCACCGAACCCTATTTGCTGGTCACCTCCGACGCCACCACGTCCTTATCACCCGACCTATCTGTCACGGTCCCGACGCCGCATCCCTTATCACCGACCTATACGCTCCACTCCCGGGCGCCGCACCACGTCACTTATCACCGACGCCATACTTGGCCACCCCTGACGCCCCAGGACGCCCGCGGCGTCCTTATCACCGACACTATACGGTCACCCAGGGCATGAGCGCAGCGCCGTCCTTATCACCGACCTTTATCACGGTCGCCACCGACGCCACCACGTCCTTATCACCGACATGCATGGTCACGGGACGCCACCACGTCCTTATCACCGACCTATACGGCGCATTCCCAGACGCCACCACGTCCTTATCACCGACATCTTTGCATGCGGTCACCCCGACGCCACCACGTCCTTATCACCGACCTATACGGTCGTCACCACGGGGCCGCCACGTCCTTATCACCAACCTATACGGTCCACCGCAGACGCCTCCACGTCACTATCACCACCGACCTCGGCGGTCACACAACACTCCAGTGGCACCACCACGCCCGCATTCGTCGTAACACTCACCCCACACCCGAACTACGACCCCCCGGGCTTGATTCCCGCCAGGGGATACGTAGGGAATCTATCACGGGGTCCCGGCCTTCATGACCTAAACGGCACCCAAAAGGACGCCACCACGATCCTCACTTTGACCTAGCGGTCACTTCCTCTCCCAGCACGCGATCCAGTTAGGACCCTTATCTTGTCGGCGACCCCACTTCCTTCATAAGTGACGTCGTCGAGGGCTTACGTAAGTACCCCAATCTGGATCACTCCCTTTCAAACACACGGGAAACACCGCCCGAGACTCATCCACGCAGTCTCGTAGACCTCTCTCACTCAAAACCCTCTCAAAACCCTCTCAAACCCCCAACCAAACCGGGGGAGGAGCCTTTGCAGGATAAAAAGGGACAAAAGGACCTTTCGGGAATTTTCGAAAGCTGGAAAAGCAATATAGGTCCGTACGGACCTCTTTGTTTCCATAATTACTAAATCCCCTTAAAGTCCACAATATTCCCTCAAATCCGGGAGAAATGATGGTTTCCATGCGGACTTGGTCCGTACGGACCTCTTTGCATGCAAGATGGTCCGTACGGACCTCTTTGCTGAGGGACATCATCATTTCGAGAATATTCACCATCATTGCATATTCCCTCAAATCGAGGAAAACCAAAATCTCGGATAACCAAGGAGGTCCGTACGGACCTCTTTGCACCAAATACGAGACTATAAATAGAGGGCTCCCCCTCCTCATTTTTACACACCTCCCTCTTCTCTCTTCCTCCCTAAGCCTTCGGCTCCCCTCTAAGCCCTTTCGAGGCATTCCCGGCCCTTCGGATCCTTCCGAGGCCTTCCGAGCCCTCGAGGTGCTCAGAAGCCTCCTCCGAGCGCTCCCGAGACGCTCCGCGCTGCCCCGAGGCACTCTCGAGGTACTCTGAGGCCCCTCGTGGTACTCAGAGGCCTTGCACTGGTCTTTCCCCGGTGTCCGGCTCTTTCCGAGTCAAACCGACGATCCCAAACCACGCCGAAACTCCGCCGAGTGACTCCTGCCACCACAACGCACGCCGAACCTCTGCCCGAGTGATCCCGACGATCCCCACGCACGCCGAACCTCTGCCCGAACGACGCCTACAACCTCAACTCACGCCGAAACTCTCGTCCGCAGACAACCGGCATCCCCGAAGCAATCCGAACGCTACTCCGACCTCAAACACTATTCCCTGCGGAAGACAGAGACACGAACCAACATTGGTAAGGCTTCCTTCCTACACTATTTCAATACATTTCAATACAATGTAGACATCCGATACTGACATGCATTTTTAAAAGCACACACACACACACACACAACATTTAAAGGATATTAGGTATCAGAAAGACTCGTTTACGAGGCTACTCGGGTGAGCTCTAATATTCTAATATTCTCTTCCCGAGGAGTCATCGACCTCCGAACTCAAAATCTCATCACACAAAAACAGGTTTAAAATTTATCTTTAAGCGTGCCCTTTTCAATGTTTGGGCTTAATAAAAACGGCGTGGCGACTCTACAAAGCAAAACACGGTGAGACACCTCCAACCTCGCAAACGCTAAGACGGAATAAGCCGGGATGCCGGGCGCGATTGTCTTCGCCTCTCGGATCCGGGCGAACATTCCCGAACAGCGAACGAACGCGAGATGCACGGGGGCACCATCCGCGCGCGAGCCGGATCCCGGGTAATTTCAAAGCTGCAAATTATAATTCGAAAGCTATGGGTGCTATTTCCAGCCATGTTTCTGGGAATATGTACAAGCTTATAACTAATGAGAGCATAGCCAAAGCTGCTTGGGATATTTTGCAAACTCAATGTGAAGGAAAACCAAGTGTAAAAGCTACGAGGCTTAGAATTTTAATGGATAGGTTTGAGTTACTTCGAATGGAAGAAACTGAGGACATTGTGTCATATGCTGCTAAGATTCATGAGATTTCGAATGAATGCACAAGTCTAGGAGAATCAATCTCCAATGCAAGACTTGTAAGTAAGATCTTAAGGACCTTACCTGAGAGGTTTAACATAAAAGTGGTTGTGATTGAGGAAACAAAAGATACAAGTACTGTAGGTCTAGACACAATCGTAGGAATCTTGACTGTGTTTGAGCTAAACCTTGAAGCTCAGAAAAAGAACAAAACTCACAAGTCTTGCTCTCAAAAGTCTTCCGCACTTCCAAAAGAGCTTGTGGAATTATCCTACGAGATTGACAAGTCAAATCTTGAAGAAGAGGATGTAGCTCTTATTTCAAAGAAATTTAGTTCAATCTTGAAAAATAAAAGGATAAGTAAATTTCCTAACAAACCTACTCCCGGTGCTCTGAAAAACCAAAACCTAGCACCGACAGGATTCAAGAAACCAAGCTTTGAAAACAAATCATCTCGAATCATCGAATGTAGGGCATGTCGTGGCTGGTCATTATGCCAATGAATGTGCTAATACACTCAAAAAGAAGGGGATGAGCTTATTGCTACCCTTAGTGACAGTGAGGATGAAGATGAAGTGGCTAACATGTCTATTATCAATTGCCATTCTGTGTTTAATGCTTTTACGTGCGGATATAGAAGATGAAGTTTCGAAAATTCCTTGGATGTGGTCTCGCATGTGTACATATCCAAAGTGACACATCTCGACTGAGCATCAACCGTTTCACAGTAAAAGGAGATTCTGATAATGAAGATGAAGATAGGGACATCCCCTATGAGGAACTTTTTGCAACATACAAGGAGTTGCATACAGATTGGATGAAAAGATTGGACAAGATTGAGGTACTTGTTAAGATAAATAAAGCTCTTTCTGATAAATTAGCTACTTGTGAAGATGAGAAAGCTATACTTTCAAAGGAAAATGATGCTCAAAAAGATACTATCGCAAGACTTGAAGTTCTTGTGACCAAAAGAGAAGTTGACCTTGAAAAATTCAAGAATGAATGTGAAAAAGCTGAAAATACTTTTACTAAGTTAAATAAAAGTAAGATGAAAATGGAAGAAGCTTTTTCTGTAGGTCAACGTGACAAAACTGGTTTGGATTTTGAAAATAATTTTGTAAAGGAGGGATGTGAGGCTTCTACCTCAAAAAGTGTGAAAAAACAAGTCTTTAAAGAAAAAGTCATTTTGAGTGAGAAAAGACCTAGGAAGAGGCACTACATCTGCCACTACCGCCTAGCTCTGGTCACATTAGACCCTTCATTACAAACTAAAGGCTGATAAAAAATCTGGTCACTTCAATCAGCCTCAGATGTGTGAGAAGATGTATGCATATCCGAACATACATCCTGGTAATCTGAGACCTCTGCAACCCAAAAGGAAAACTATAAAACAGTGGGTGGCCAAACCAATTGTCACCTGCAATGTTGTTTACTCTTCCCTCAAGAGTATTGTTTCTGGCTCTTGATATTTTGATAGTGGGTGCTCTAGGTACATGACTGGAAACCAAGCAGTCCTTCTAGACTATGAAGTGATTAATGGAGGGAAAGTAAATTTTGGTGGAGGTGCTCAAGGAAAGATTGTTGGGAAAGGAACCCTAGATGTCAAGGGTCTCCCAAAATTGCACAATGTGTACCATGTGGAAGGCTTGAAAGCCAACCTAATAAGCATCAGTCAACTGTGTGATGATGATCTTTATGTGAAGTTTGATAAGCACTTGTGTGAAGTGTTTGATAAGGATAATACCTATGTTTTTACTGGTCCTAGATCTGCTGATAATTGTTACCAATTTGGTGACAATCTTTCTTGCCTAAGCTCAAAAGCTAATGATGTCAATCTATGACACCAAAAATTAGGGCATGCTAGCTGTAGAACTCTGGAAGAACTTCAAAGGTTTGAAGCTATTAAAGACCTCCCTAAACTGAACTTCAAGAACCCTGATGTCTGTGGTTCATGTCAAAAGGGAAAGCAAACAAAAGCATCACATAAAAAGGTCCAACAGTGCTCCACTTCTAGATGTTTGGAGCTGATCCACACTGATTTAATGGGACCTATTGAAGTTGAAAGCTTTGGTAGGAAAAAGTATGCATTTGTGTGTGTTGATGATTTTCTAGGTACACTTGGGTAATGTTCCTAAGAGAAATGCGAAACCATTGGTGAATTCAAAAATTGGTACAAGAGGGTTAGAAATCTTTATGGTCTTAAGGCTGTGAGGATTAGGTGCGATCATGGCCTTGAATATGAGAACCAAATGTTCACTAATTTTTGCAATTCTAAGGGAATCACCATGAGTTTTACGCAC
This sequence comes from Adenophora triphylla var. japonica, assembly GCA_022495995.1. NCBI lineage: Eukaryota > Viridiplantae > Streptophyta > Magnoliopsida > Asterales > Campanulaceae > Adenophora > Adenophora triphylla. Next base: position 106,072 of record JAFEMH010006777.1, on the reverse strand, counting down.
CAATCACCTCCCATGAGAATGGAATTCTTGAAAGGAAGAATAGAACCTTGCAAGAAATGGCTAGGGTTATGTTAAGTTCTAAAAACATCCAAGAAATTACAGGCGAAGCTTTGAACACTTGCTTGTCACATCGCAATAGGGTGTTCCTAAGGATTAGTAGACCTTTGTCACTCCATATCAAATTCTCCTTGGAAAGAAACCAAGCTGTGAAGTACTTTCATGTGTTTGGATGTATTTGTTACATTCTCAATGATAGAGAATACTGTCTAAGTTTGATTCAAAGAGTGACAAGGCAATTTTCATGGGCTATTCCACTAATAGTAGAGGCTTACGAGTTTTCAATCTCAAAACTAAGACCATTATGGAATCTGCTAATGTTATATTTGATGACTCACTTGATCTTAACCTCAAGGCTGCTTGAGGATGATGTTTCGGGTTGCTCTTGTGGAAGGATGAAGAAACAGAGTCTTTGAAAAAGCAAAAGAAGCTTTCGGTGCCTAATAAACATGTTGAACACGATAAGGATGTAACCAAGGATGTGGACACATGCCGCCTCCACATCGATCCCACATCCGCTCCCACATCCACTCAAACTCCTGTGGCCGAGGACAATTCCTCGATTACGATCAGGATGATGCTCCAGAAGGTAATGTGGATGGGTGTGTGGGTAGATCAAAGGATATTCCTTCTAAAATCCAGAAAAACTACCCCACCTCACAAGTAGTGGGAGATGTGCATTCTCAAGTGAGAACTAGACGAAAGGACAAAGTTGATTATAGAAAGATGGCTGGTTTATGGAGTTGCTCCTCAGCATACTCCCAGGTAAGTTTCTGTTGTTTTGTTTCTAAGATTGAACCTAAGAATATTGCTGAAGCATTGAAAGATGCTGATTGGATTCTTGCTATGCAAGATGAATTGATTCAATTTGAAAAGAATGAGGTATGGACTCTTGTTCCTAGACCCTCACATGGTAATGTCATAGGAACCAAATGGATTTTCAAGAACAAAACTGATGAGCAAGGTGTGATCACTAGAAATAAAACTAGGTTAGTTGCTCAAGGTTATACTCAAATTGAGGGAATTGATTTTGAGGAGACATTTGCTCCTCTTGCAAGAATTGAGTCCATTAGGTTTTTGCTAGCCATTGCTTGTTACCTCAAGATTACTCTTCATCAAATGGATGTTAAGAGTGCTTTTCTAAATGGGATATTGAATGAGGAAGCCTATGTTGAACAACCTAAAGGCTTTGTGGACTCCAAGTATCCTAACCATGTGTATAAGCTAAAAAAGGCTCTGTATGGGCTAAAGCAAGCCCCTAGAGCTTGGTATGGTAGGTTGACTGACCACTTGCTTCAACTAGGATTCAAGAGAGGTGAGGTTGACAAAACAGCTTGTTTGTGAGGAAAAATAAAAAGGAGATTCTTGTGGCACAAATCTATGTAGATGATATTGTGTTTGGGTCAAACTACGACCTATGTTAGGCGAATTTGTGGATAGCATGACTTCCACATTTGAGATGAGTATGGTAGGTGAGTTGAACTTTTCTTAGGCTTACAGATTAAGCAATTCAAAGATGGCATATTCATTTCTCAGTCTAAGTATGCCAAGAATCTTGTGAAAAAATTTGAACTTGAACACTCTTCACATCAAAGAACCCCAATGGGATCTTCCCAAAAGCTAAGTCATGATTCGGATGGTGAGAGTGTTGATCAAACCCTTTACGAAGTATGATAGGAAGTCTGCTTTACCTCACTGCAAGTAGACTCCGACATTATATATAGTGTGTGTCTCTGTGCTAGATACCAAGCTAACCACTAAGGTGTCACATCGAAAGCCTTGAAAAGAATCATTAGATATGTGAGTGGGATTTGTGAACCTAGGTGCATTACTCTAAAGAAACAAACACCAATTTGGTTGGGTACACTGATTACGATTGGGCTGGAAATAGTGATGATAGAAAGAGTACCACGGTGGATGTTTCAACCTAGGAAATAACCTTGTGTCTTGGTATAGTAAGAAGCGAGAATTGTGTGTCCTTATCCATTTCTTGAAATTTGAGTATGTTGCCCTTGGGAGTTCTTTGCACACAAGCTGCTTTGGATGAATCAAATGTTGAAAGATTATGGATTAAATAGCAAAGTTTTGGATCGCTTTTTGTGATAACAAAAGTGCCTTGGACATATCTAAAAATCTGTCCAACATTCTAGAACAAAACACATTGATATTAGACATCATTTCATTAGGGATCTTGTGGAACAAAAAAGCGTAATGCGGAATTTGTTGGGATGAAAATCAATTGGGCGATATATTTACAAAGACATTAGATTTGGAGAGATTTTCCTCCTTGAGGAAGTCTCTTGGCTTGTGTGATATCTAAGGTTGTGAGACCAAATGTGTCTCACATCCTCTAACACATCTGTATATTAGATTAACTGAAAAAAAAAATTATAAAAATAAAAATCAAAAAAAAGATAATATCATGCATTAGCACGAAATTTCTCAGTGTGGTCACTTGTGAGTCTTCATCTTGACATTGTTTTTGATCACTTAATTGTGAGCACTTCCTGTCCATGTCATCTTTTGATGACTTGGTATAACCTTCCTAGGTATCTCATAGTGGGTGCTATAAAAGAAAAATATATGTGAGAAACAGCTGCTTCACCCTTAGTATGAAGCCATACCATTGTGATCAAGTGATTTTCATAAGAAAACTTGAAGTCAAACTTGATAAGATCATTGGGAAAAAGGGCTATCTTTGGGATCAAGTAAAGTGAAAGCTACTCACAATGCAAAAATCCACAACAAAAAATAATAATTGGTGGATGCATCCTAGAGGCTGTGCAGATTGGATTATTGCTCATTGACTTTTTGTGATCTAAATGTGTCCCCATATGTGACTCACATCCTATGCCACATCTATAAGCTGAGAATATTTTCATCACCTGTGTGTTTGCATCATGCTAGGCATACTACATTTTTAGGACATATAGGAGCTTTATAAATATACTAGTTAATTAATTTTCTTTCTTAATTTATTCTTTGATCTTATAGGTTTTTGATCTCCAATATCTTTCATGAATGAAAAGGTGTGTATCATTCCTTGTTTGAAAGGTTGGAAAATTCGATTGGGATTTCTTTTTATATAAAGATATGGCTGAATTATTTTTGTTTCCATAAAAATCTATCAAAATCTTGTTTTATTTTGATCCCCTATTTCTTCGAAGGTTGGTTGTGTGTGGTAACCTCAAAGGTTTCTAGCCGTTGGAGGACTCCTACAGAATTTAGGTTGTGTGAGACCTTTTTGGAGAAGGATTCCAAGTTTCAGTTGGAAAGGGGGAGCTGTGAGTATTTATGAGGCCTCACATCCGTCCCATCCCCCATAAACCCTTGCTAAAACCTTTTGTTCTTCCTTCTCTTTGCACACAATCTCACACATATTGCATTAATTCCTCCTTCTACTGTTCAACCTAACACCAATTTATTGTTCAAATGGCCGATCACTCCAACATTCGCGAAGAGGACGTTCTTGACGTTGTTCCAATCTCTGTAGCTAAAGGAGAAGCTTCCATTGTCGTCAACCCTGCTATCTCAGAATTCCTTGCTGAATTTGCCTCCCCTTCATCCTCGTCTGATCCAATCATGGAAGCTCCCTCATCTAAATCCCCTACATTGGAACCCTTGTCTGTTCCAACCGCCTCTGAAAACCCTAAGGCTTCAACCTCTCCGGTGATTCCACCATCGGTTTTCGCCCCTGTTTCTCCTGCTGTTGAACCTTCTTCAACCAAGAAGAGGAAGCTTTCCCAAGCAAAACCCCTGAAGCAAGCTGCGATCCCTGTGCCCCAACGCAATCTACGTCGATCGCATAGGGTTAGGAAGTTGTCAGAATCTGACAAGGCCAAGAACTTGAAGAAACCAGGTGGGAAGCCCTCTACTGCCATTACCCTTGAAGAAGAAGAAGAAGAAGAAGAGGTAATTGCTCCTCTTGTTAGGACTAGGGCTCAATCCTCTATTACTCCTCCCTCTGTTGTTGCTCATGTCCCTGTTATTACCCCTTCTGAAAATATTCCCCATGTTGAACCCATTGATCCTGTTCCATCACCACCTATTGAGCAATCTGATCCTATCATCCCCAATCCTACTCCTACTCCTGTGGTTGATGCTTCTATTCCTGTTGTTGATTCTCCTGCCCCTGAGGCCTCAAATCCTGTTGAAGATTTTATTGTTTTTAGTGATGAAGAGCCTTTGGCTAATATTTTGATGGAGTTAAAAGGAAAGAAAAAGGTAGCTGATGCAGACCTTGAACCTATTGATGAAGAAGCTTTTGAATCTGAGTCAAGCTATGACAGTGATGATACAACCTCAGATGTCAATTACAAGCTAGGTAGAGATGAGCTTGAACAGGAGAAAGAAGACCAAGAAAGGGATACCTCTTCTGGTGAAGAGACAGAGATAGAATTTGTCCAAGAACAAGAACCTGCAAAGGATGTGTCTGAAGATGTACACACATCCAGACGCATATCCACCAGAAAGAAGGCTGATAAGGGTAATTCTTCAACTCTTTCCATTACTGCTACCCCTTAACCCTTTTCCAAGAAATTTTTGAACAAAAATGCCTCTGATAGGTTTGGCCTAATTTCTTCTAAGGCCTTTATTGTGGAGATGAAAAGAGATAGGGAAACCTTTTTCAAGTTAGGGATGGATAAATTTTTTGAAGAGAGAGGCATGTTTTTAACAGTTGATCACCCTCTCCCTTTCTATCCTAAGATGGTGTATGAATTTTATGCCAACCTGACTAAGGGACTAGATAGATGCTATTCTCCCCTCACTGTATATGTTAGAGGAATGTTTGTCCCCTTTTCCCCATCTGTCATTAATGATTTTCTTGGATTAGATAACACCTTGGATGAGCTGGTTGCTATTTCTGATGATGAAGTTGTGTCTGCCATCACTCTTGGCAAAGTAACCTCTTGGCCTGTGAAGCCAAAGGATTTGGGAAGTGGCTCTTTATCCTCTCTTTAATGTTTTCTCCATTCTATTCTTGCTGCCAACCTTTGCCCCTCAAACAACAAGACCTCTGTGACTAGGGTGCAAGCTGATCTTCTTTATAGGTTGGGCATTAAAAGAAATATCAACTTTGGAGATTTCATTTTTAGGAAGATTTGTGCCTATGGAGAGTCACCCTCTAAGAAGTGGTCTTTACCTTATCCCTCTCTAATCTCTCAAATACTGATTGCAAATGGTGTTAAGGCTGAGAAAAATGAAGAAAAGATTGAAAAATTTGAGTTGTTTAAGGAATCCAAAACCCTTCTAGACCCTAAGCAAAGGCAAGTTGATCTCCCTTTGGGTGCTGCTCCTGAAATTGCTATGCCAGATGTGGATACATCTGAACCCATAGCTGTAGATCCATTTGATGCTCAATTGAAGGATTTGGATGCTGAAATTGCAGCTGCTGAATCTCAAGCTCAAGCCTCCACTGCCCATGCCAACAATCTTAAAGCCCTTAAGGCTAATCTTCTCAGATGGCATGCTACTCTTTCTGCTCAAAAAGGAGGAGATGAACCTGCTATTGCTGCTGTTGGAGATAAAGTTTGGAATACTGCTATGTCTGCTACTAGTTGGAGGGGCTGGGAACTCTGAAGTAAGGGGGGGAGACGTTTTTTTTGAAAAGACTTTTTGATAAGTTGTCTTTGATGGTTGCTAAACAATTTTTAATTTCTGTTTTAGTTTTAGTTTTTAAAAACAATGGGTTGTAATAGTTTTAATTAGGACATTGCTGAATGGTTTTTGCTTTTGCTTAATGAACTGCTGCTATTTTGCTCTAACTTGGTTTATGCAGTTTTTATGTGTGGATGTGTATACACATCTGGACACACATCCATTCAGGGGGAGTTATGTTTTTATCTATATTCTGTGGTTACAAATTGTGAAATCTATAAATCTTTGGTTTTGACCAGAAAGTCCAAAATAGGGGGAGATTGAAAGCGTGTATTTTATGGGAACATATTCATGTTTCCTTATTTCAAAAGAATTCTATATGGTAAGAAGATTTTGGGACTTTCATGGAAGATTTATTATTGTCCTACTGTGACTAGGACATTGTAAATATGTAAATATCTTTTATTTATGTACATAGTTTTATATTAGGACTAACCTACTAATATTCTATTTCCTTGTGAGTGTGTTTTATGTTTTCATATAGGTAAAGAGATCTCACAAAGGAAGATGTCGATTACATGAAGATCTTCTCCATGGTGCATTATAAATACAAGGCATTCAGCACAAGAGAAGCTACGGATTTTAGAGAGAAAAATTACTTATTCTTCATAGTATTCGACATTGTGTTTTTAGGTTGTGAGTGAAGGTTGTGTCTTACATCCGTAACTCACATCTAGCTTTTCATAGAGTTCTCTTGTTTTACTTCTGATTAGATTAAGTCCTACTTGGGAAAGGGGAGTTGTTCTTGTCGTAGAAGGTGATTAGAACTCGTTTAGTATTTTCATATTTTAGTTTTTCACTTATTTGTTTTTGTAAGCAACAAAAGTTTTTGGGCGTAAGCCTAGTTTGCTGATCACATTGATCAGTAAGCGTAAATAATTCTTGAGTTATTACATTTAATTTGTTTTATTCCGTTGCATTATCTGTGGATGTGTGGACAGTTGTGAGACACATCTGTACTCACATCCGTTGCCTGTTGCGTGATTAAGTTTCCTAGCTACACGAAACTTTCAAATTTGTTACTCACCCTCTCATATTTTGAGTTTAGGACATTTAAATTGTACACCTATGCTACTAAATATACCTGTTGTTACCATTTCTATATACACTTAATAACTTCTCTTACCGGAATGGATTTTTTTTTTATTTGACAGAGACTATAATCATATACACATTCATGAAAATGCAAGTTTCACTTAATGTGTTTCTCTTTTAAACCCTACTTTGGCTAATAGTTTCACTTTGCCGTCGGAGCAAGGGCTTGGAGGCATTCACAAGTCACTGGTACTATCTACTCTGTATGACTCTGATCCGATGCTTTTTTTTTTTGTCGTGTTGAAATTTGAGAATATTATAAATTGTTGATTCAAGTGTGCTTTCTTTGGATTGGTAAGGTATTAGGGACTATGATGAGTTGGGGGATGTTTTTTTGGGGACGAGAACAAGCATAATTGCTCCATGATCGACATCTATGAGCTTGTGTAGCATTCCGTTAAGACATTACCTATACAATAAGATGTAGTTAATCTATGGTGGCGTTGGTGGTGGCTGTGGGGATAGTGGTTTGTAGTGGATAACTAGATTAGTTTTAAATTAAGTTTTGCAAACTTTAAGTTTAGAAATTTCAAAAGGCCATAATATATACTCCCTCCTTCCCAGCCATGTGTACACTTATTTTCCTTTTGGTCCGTCCCAGCCGAGTGTGAACTGTCCAAAATGGAAGGGAATCTTCACTATTTACCCACTCATTCTCTCTCCTATTTAACTTTTACACTCACAACATTCTCTCTCCTAACTATTCCTTCCACTCATTCTCTCCCCTATTTTACTTTTACACTCACAACATTCTCTCTCCACTTTTTCTCTTACTTACTTTTCCTTAATCGATGTGCCCAACATTTTGGTTTACACTAGGCGGGGACGGAGGGAGTATATATATATATATATATATATATATATATATGTGTGTGTGTGTGTGTGTGTGTGTGTGTGTGTGTGTATGTGTGTGTGTATGTTAGCATGAAAATGTTTGTAAAGAGAATTAAAATAAACTATAATTAAATTTTCTATTTTCTCCAAAGCTCATAAACTGCAACACTCTTACTCTATATAAATACCAATTTCATTGCACAAGGACCTAAACTCTAAAGGTATATCTGAGAAAGTATAAAATATATAATCCATTCTAATCTTATATGGACATGCTTTTAAGAAGCTTAGAAAGATCATGCATGGATGGCCTTGCTTGCGGATTGGCGTTCAAACAGTCCCTTGCCATTATTAGAATGGATATCACCACCTTTTCATTTTCAGGTGACAGAGGTGGAAGACGTTGATCCACCATATCATTTGATGGTACCTCCTCTGCTGATGAAGATAGGATAGAAGTAATAAGATCACCAGGATGCTCTCCTGTAATCACTTCTAGTGCAACCACCCCAAAGCTGTACACATCACACTTCTCCGTTACCTTCATTGTATAAGCAAACTCTATAAACAAAAACGTATAGATACCCCGTCAATCTTCTATCAATATAATATTAGTCTACAAAAAAAATTAAAAAATTCCGTACCTGGTGCAATATAACCATATGTGCCAGCAAGTGCACTGAAGTTAGATGAGTCTAGTTTTAAGAGCTTAGAAGTACCAAAATCTGAAACACGAGCCTCATATTCAGAATCAAGCAGAATATTTTTGCTTGATATATCATGATGGACAATTGGGGGTGTGCAATCATGGTGCATATAAGACAAAGCTTGAGCAACACCCTTACTGATGTTCACCCTCTTAGACCAGTCCAGCAACTGAGCTAGATCTTCTCTGCTCAACATGGCAGCCAAACTTCCCCTTTCAACGAACTCATAAATCAGAAACGAGTGTATGGAATGCGAACAAAATCCATGAAGTTTCACAATGTTACGATGCCTTATCTCTGACACTGTTGTTACCTCATTTAGAAAACCCTTGAGATCAGTTGGCTCAGAAGGTGAGTGGAGTTTCTTTACAGCAACTATATTATTAGGTCGCAGAATTGCTTTGTAAACACTTCCTTGGCTTCTCTCTCCAATACAATACTCGGGATAAAAATTGTTGGTGGTGTTGGAATATTTTATGGACTTTACATATACTAGTATAATAAATAAAGTCTTTGGACACATAGACGTATGTGAACTATAAAGTAATTGTATGTTACATTAAATATTAAAGTATTTGGGCCTAATAAAGTGATCTACTAAAGTTAAAGGGGGCCCAAGTCATCTTTTATAAGTATGGGATCTACAGTTAATATGTGTAGATACCTAAGGGGCCTGGTTGTTAATCTATGATGGGCTGACTAACATACTAGGTTATTATAAATATAGGGTTATGGGATCTACAGTTAATATGTGTAGCAAAAACGCCATAAGAAAAAAAGTGAAGAGTGCTATAAGGTGTATAAAACATATTAGGGGAAGAAACAAGGGCTTTTCCATGGTTACCACTATACAAACATATTTTTTAAGACCCTTTATAGTCTGCTAAATGTTTAAAGACTTTGAAGAATGGCGAGTCAACTTCAGTTTGAGACCCGTGTCTTTTAAAATAGTGAAATAATTTCAAAATATTGTAGATGATGAAGCTTTATATGTTGTTTAAGATTTGTTACTTGTACTATAAGAATCAATCAAAAAATGAGTATTTTTTATGAACTACAGTTATTGTATGAACCTTACCATTACGGGGCCATGGGCGGTAGCCCACATTGCCCTCCCCTTGAACCAGTGGTAAGTTCCTTAGCTATCTCTAATTAGTTAAGTTCTTGCAGTTTCTTCCTTGTTCAATTACATGTCAATTCTGTTGCATTGTTCGAGTTCATGAATCAACCTCCGATTAGCTAATCAGTTACACTCCGTGAAGAAGCAACTCCTGTCTCATGATTTTCTCCTCGTCGGCAAGTCTATCTTTCTCTGTAGATCTCGATTGTCCCCTCATGAATTTCCTTCTCACTTTGTATCGCTTATTGCAGCACAGCCGAACAAGGGAAACAGAGTAGGACCATTCTTCTCTCCTGGCAATATAGTGCCTTGTGAGTTGATCCCTTTCCAAGTATGCTAATAGATCCAAGTTAATTTGTGCTTTGGCCTACGTCTACGATATATTAATCAGGGGATTTTTCAACATGTTTTCTAGGGTTTGTAATTTCAAATTAAAAAAGATAAAAAGAGTAATTGATAATTGAATCACTTGTATGGTGTTTCAGGTTGCTACCACAGTGTAAATGTAGCCAAAACATTGTTTCAGAGGTTTGGCTGCGAAAGGAGGACCATGCCCTCTCAAATCCTCTCTCTCTCTCTCTCTCTCTCTCTCTCTCTCTCTCTCTCTCTCTCTCTCTCTGTGTGTGTGTGTGTGCGCACGCGCACTACTTGCGTGCTCTTTTGTGCACAATAGTTAACTATATCTGGAAGCACTGAACACCCCATTACTCTTGGGTATTGACTACATCAGTATACACATTTCTTTATTTGCTTTGGCTACTCTGAATGCATGTTTGCGTATGTATACACATAAATTGGAGACATGAGAATTAAAGCGAATGAAAAATAAACAAAAATTTCTAGTTTGCCCAAAGCTCATAAAAATGGTACACTGTTATTCCTTATCGATCACCAACTTCATAGTACAAGGAAATAGACTCACAACTGAGCAATTACTAAATATATGAACCAACAATCATATTGTCATTTTTGAACCACGTAAAATCCATGCTACAGCAGCTACAACATTGTGTCAATCTTAGACATGCCTCGTAAGAAGCTTAGAAAGATCATGCATTGATGGCCTTGCTTGTGGATTGGCATTTAAACAGTCCCTTGCCATTGTAAGAATGGATATCACCACCTTCTCTATTTCAGGTGATAGAGGTGGAAGACGCTGATCGACCATATCTTGTGACGATACTTCCTCTGCGGATGAAGATAGGATAGAAGTAATAAGATCACCAGGATGCTCTCCTTTAATCACTTCTAGTGCCAACACCCCAAAGCTGTACACATCACACTTCTCCGTTACCTTCATTGTATAAGCAAACTCTACAAACAAAAATGTATAGATAGCCCGTCAACTTTTCTATCAATATAATATTAGTCTATTTAAATAAAAGAAAAAAAAAATGAATAGTACCTGGTGCAATATATCCATAAGTGCCGGCAAGTGCACTTAAACTGGATGAGTCAAGCTTTAAGAGCTTAGAAGTACCGAAATCTGAAACACGAGCCTCATACTCAGAATCAAGCAGAATATTTTTGCTTGATATATCACGATGGACAATTGGGGGTGTGCAATCATGGTGCATATAAGACAAAGCTTGAGCAACACCCTTAATGATGTTCACCCTCTTAGACCAGTCCAGCAACTGAGCTAGATCTTCTCTGCTCAACATGGCAGCCAAACTTCCCCTTTCAACAAACTCATAAATCAGAAACGAGTGTATGGAATGTGAACAAAATCCATGAAGTTTCACAATGTTCCGATGCCTTATTTCTGACAATGCTGTTATCTCTTTTAGAAAACCCTTGCGGTCAGTTGGCTCAGAAGATGAGTGGAGTTTCTTTACAGCAACTGTTTCATTTGCTCCCAAGATTGCTTTATAAACATTTCCTTGACCTCCCTCTCCAATACAATACTCAGGATCAAAATTGTTGGTGGCGTGTAAGATTTCCTCGTACATTGCTCTTCCATCAAAGGTTGTTATGGCAAAAAGATTGACCATTTGTGTGTGAGTACTGTTGCTTACTTCTGTTTCTTTTTTCTTCCGTAAATGATGAGAAGCCCAGTGAATGCACATAGAAGAAAAACTGCTCCTAGAACAGAGAGGATGATCACAAGAGTGACGCGGTGGCTCTTTTTCTTAGTCTCACAAGGTTTGAACCCCGTAATGTTTCCGCATAACCCTTTGTTTCCTTGTAACACCGAAGCATTCGTAAAGGCCTTGTTGATCGGAATGGGACCCTGCAACTCATTGTAAGATATGTCAATATCGAGCAATGCGTGCATGTTCTGGAAAGCCTCAGGAATGGTACCTGTGAAATGGTTGTAAGAAAGATTCAGCTTTACCAAGCTTTGTAAGCCTTGAATTTGTGATGGGATCTTCCCGGTTAGTGAATTACAACTCAGATCGAGTACCGAAAGGTGTGATAACTGAGTCATAGAAACTGGTATTCCATTGGTAAAGTTATTGTTGCTCAAGTTCAAGTAAAACATTTTCAAGAACTCCCCTTCTGGAATCAACCCGCTCAACTTGTTTGAAGAAAGATCTAATCTTTCGAGAGCAATCAAGGATCCAAGCTCTTCAGGTATTGCACCAGAAAGTTGGTTTACACTCAAATCTAGTACTAGAAGATTCTTCAATTCCCCAATTTCCTTTGGGACATCCCCAAATAAGTGGTTTGATGAAAGATCGAGTTTTTGAATTTGTGTAGCAGTTCCAAGCTCTTGTGATATGCTACCACTTATATTGTTTGATGCCATCAGTAGGGAAGATAAGTTTTTGCACATACTCCAGTTGGCAGACAGTTCCCCAAAAAAGTTGTTGTTACTAATATCCATGATATATAGATGTGGGTGCACACAAAATATTCCAGATATATTTTCACTGAGCTGGTTTCCTCCAACCTGGAGTCTAGACAAGAGAGAGCAATTTCTGAGGCTTCTAAAGATTGGACCAACGAGAAAGTTGTTATACAAATTTATGAATCGAAGTTTTCCACTTGGGCAAATTCTTTCAGGAAAAAAGCCTGAAAATTGGTTGTTAAAGAGATTCAAACGCTCAAGCTTGCTAAGATTGCCAAAAGTGAATGGAATATTACCTATTAATGAGTTGTTGGCTAAATCTAAATCCTGAAGATAAAATAGATTTCCAAATTCAGGAGGAATGGAACCAGAAAGTTGATTATCAAACAAAAAGAGACTACTTAGGGAACTTAGGTTACTTAATGAAACAGGGATTTGACCTGTGAAACTGTTTTCAAAAAGGGTTAGAAATTGAAGTGATCTTAGCTTCCCCAATTCTGAGGGAATTGAACCAGATAAATGATTCGAGAAGAGATCCAACGAGGTTAAGCTTTTCAAATTCCCAAAAGTTGATGGAATAATACCTGTTAATGCATTTGTGTCAAAATCTAACCCCTGAAGATATAATAGATTTCCTAATTCAGGAGGAATGGAACCAGAAAGTTGATTATCATACAAATAGAGAATACTTAGGGAACTTAGGTTACTTAATGAAACAGGGATTTGACCTGTGAAACTGTTTTCATAAAGGGTTAGGATTTGAAGTGATCTTAACTTTCCCAATTCTGAGAGAATTGAACCAGATAAATTATTCGAGAAGAGTTGCAACAACGTTAAGCTTTTCAAATTCCCAAAAGTTGATGGAATAATACCTGTTAATGCATTTTTGCAAAAATCTAACTTCTCAAGATATAATAGATTTCCTAATTCAGGAGGAATGGAACCAGAAAGTTGATTATCAGACAAAAAGAGAATTTGAAGTGATCTTAGCTTCCCCAATTCCAAGGGAATTGAACCAGAAAGTTGATTATCATACAAATAGAGACTAGTTAGGGAACTTAGGTTACTTAATGAAACAGGGATTTGACCTGTGAAACTGTTTCCACCAAGGGATAGGATTTGAAGTGATCTTAGCTTCCCCAATTCTGAGGGAATGGAACCAGAAAGTTGATTATCATCCAAATAGAGACTACTTAGGGAACTTAGGTTACTTAATGAAACAGGGATTTGACCTGTGAAACTATTTTCATTAAGTTCTAGGAATTGAAGTGATCTTAGCTTCCCCAATTCTGAGGGAATTGAACCAGATAAATGATTCGAGAAGAGTGCTAACACGGTTAAGCTTTTCAAGTTCCCAAAAGTTGATGGTATAGTACCTGTTAGAGAGTTGCTGCTGAAACTAAGTTCCTCCAGATTATAGAGATTTCCCAATTCAAGAGGAATGGACCCAGAAAGTTGGTTGTTATCCAAATATAGAATATGTAGAGAATTTAGCTTCCCTAGTCTAGGAGGAATTATGCCAGAATATTCATTGACAGAAAAGTCGAGAAAGACGAGATTGGAGAGGTAAGTGATCTCAGAGCCAGGGATGGTTCCAAAAAGCTCATTGTAACTAAGATTAAATTGGGTAAGATTGGGGAAAGATGAGAAAGAGAAATGATCAAGTGTACCTTTCAGACTCGACATACTTAGATCCAAACTAGTCACGTGGCCCAGTCGGCGCATTGCACGAAACTCCGTACCAAGTACATGGGATTAGTGCACTTTTATTTGCTTTTGTATGAAAATTGGTGCGAGGTGATGATGGAAGAGTCCATGAAGATAGGAGGGAAGTGTTAAAGCTTTGAAGGCTGGCTTTCCATTTCAAAAGAATCAGCGTTCTGTGATTAGCAGACACTAAAAAGGAACAACTGAAGAACGCTATAAGGTGTATAAAACATATCAGGGCAAGAAAGAAAGGCTTTTTCATGGCTACCACTAAACTCATTATTTTCTTTTTGGTGTACGGAAATAATGGTTCCACTCCAGATCATTTATAGTATGGCAAAGACTTTGAAGAACAGCGAGTCAACTTTATTCTGAAACTTGCGTCTTTATTCCTGAATGCAGACTTGGGTCGCCTTCCATGCTTGTTTCCATGAAAGAGCTATAAATTGATGACAAAGCCCTGTCAATTATAAAATAGCTGTACCAGACTTGGAAGTTTGCTCATATGGACCCAAGATGAAGACTTGACTTTATTTTTCCCTCCTAGTAGCCAGATGAAAAGACTTGTGGACGGACCACCTAAAAGTCTTGTCTGAAAGACTTGTGGAGGGATCAATCTAAAATACATGTACCCAAACAATTTGTAATTTGTGGATTAAAACCCGTCTATAGCATATCGACCTTGCTTGGCTACTTGACACGGCCAAGTGGAAAATACATTAGATGCTCAAATCAGACGATGATGCTGTTAATTGTCTGGAGAGATTATTATGGTGAAGAGTAAGAATTGAAGTCACTTCGAACTCCCATCTCTGTGACATGTAACTTGATGGTGTTGTAGAAAATATTTGGCGATTATAGTTGGAATTGGAGATGGCAAGTTTTTTCATAAATTATGAATTTAGAAAGTATAAGCGAATTTGAATCCCACAATTAATTTTGTTCATCTAATTTGAGATTATAGTTGGAATTGGAGATGGCAAGTTTTTTGATATCATTATAACTAAAAGAGATGTGTCCAAAAAGTCTTGTGGAGGGACCAAACAATAAGACATGTCCATGGTATTGTCTACTTACACGGCCAAGTGGAAAATGCTGCTGGTAAAAAATGTTGTGGTGGAGAGTACAAGCAAGGGAAGAGGACCCTTTCAAACTCACTCTATCCATTACTTTGTTTTTCTTTTTCAAACTGCATTAATTATTCTTGACTTGACCCATTCTACTATTTGTTAATCGCTAATTTGACCATTAATATTTGACCATTTTAAATATCACTTTCGTACTAAACTATGAAACCTTCAAAACAAAACCGCAATGGTTGAATAAAAACTAATTCACCTCTTATATCAAAAGTATAAGAGTCATTTTTTAACTTTTCTTTTCAATTTTTAGAAAAATAAATAAATAAAAGCTCTGATATTTATTAAAATTGACTCTTATACTTTAAGTATATGACAAAATAAAATCTTATATCATATATATAAGAATTATTTTTTCACCTTTTTTTCTCAGTTTTTAGGGAAAAAAACTCTGATTTTTATTAAAACTGACTTTTATACTTTATGTATAAGACAAAATAAAATCTTATATCAAAAGTGAGTCATTTTAATAAAATTTTATATCAAAATAAAATTATTTAAACTATAATACTAAAATTATACATAAAATTTAAGACTAAAATTAGTCTTATATATAAAATATAGGGAAAATATAGATATATGCCTTTTTACTTAGATCGAGGATACAAATATGCCTTTATACAAATTAATTGTCATATTTGCCCATGTACTCAAGAAAAATGTGGGTATATTTGACGATCGTTAACTTTTCGTCCAAAAATTAAAAATTAATGAAAATGCTGACTAAGAAGGTTAAGTGTAATTTAGGATGTAACACGCGAGAAAAATTGCACATGTGGAATTTTTGATGAGCATTGCAAGAACATATTTACATAATTCTCATAGTACAAGGGCATATCTGGATTTAAACCTAAGTAGTATAAGGGCATTAATCCATATTTTCTTTTTACCTCTTCGTAACCACCATTGCCCGATTCCACCAACACCATTATCACCACCACATTACCACCATTATCGCTTCTAAATA
Source organism: Adenophora triphylla var. japonica (assembly GCA_022495995.1). Lineage (NCBI taxonomy): Eukaryota > Viridiplantae > Streptophyta > Magnoliopsida > Asterales > Campanulaceae > Adenophora > Adenophora triphylla. The sequence continues at coordinate 89,994 of JAFEMH010006777.1, read as the reverse complement.
CTACTATTAACCACCTTGACAACTACGTCCATCGTCGCATTAGCACCGCACATCGCATCGCCATGCAGCTACCACCGCGATACCTACAACACCATCGCGCGCTATTACTCACGAAGCACAATCACACTAATTTTAGTTGGGCTTTGATATTGATTGTGACAATCTTTGTTAGGTGGCGGTGGCTTTGATGTTGGTGTAGGGTAAATAATGCTTGATAATTGGTAATAGGCGGTAAAAGATGGTTGCGAGTGTTGAGTGGTGATGGTAGTGTTAAATGTTGGGGATGGTGATAACGTAGAAGTGGAGATGAATATGATGTTGGGGGCAGTGGTGAGGTGGCGGTGATGGTGTTGAATTGGTAGTGGTGGTGATAGCGGTGAAGTAGTGTATTGGTAGTTACGATGGTGGTGAATAATAGTGGTATTATTGATGATGGCAGTGGTAAGCGGTGGTGATGGTGATAAAGTTGTGTAATGATTATAATGATGATGGCGAGCGATGATGGTGGTAGTGATTTTGATGGTTGAAAGAGAAAATATTGATTTATGCCCCTATACTTAATTTTAAGATGCAAATCTGCCCTTTTACAAAGAGATTTACGTGAGTATGCCCTTACAATCCTCATCCGAAATTGCACGTGTGCAATTTTCTTCCACATATTACACCCTAAATTTCACCTAATCTGTTTAGTCAGCATATTCGTTAATTTTTTAACAGAAAGTCAACGATGGTCAAATATACTCACATTTTTCTAGGCAAATGTGGCAATTAATTTGTATAACGACATATTTGCATTATTGGCCTACGAAAGGGGCATATATCTAAATTGTCATTAAAAATAGGGTAAATTGCAATTTGGTTACCCAACCGTTGCAATTTGATTTTCAACATTGAATTTTTAGCATTTTCCTTTCCCACATTGACAATTTGTTCTCAATCCAATGTAAATTTTGTTAAGAAAACCGACTCTCATTAAATATGATTGTCATGTGCAACGCACATGTTTTGTAAAAGGCAAATGGATATTTGCTTGGCCGTGATACTACAAACACTTTCTTCCCCATTAATAATTTATTATTATTATTTTTTATATATTTTTTATTTTATTATTATTATTACTATTTTTATTATTTTTTTATTTTTTTTATTTTTTATTAATATTTATTATTATTATTATTATATTATTTTTTTTTTATTATTTTTTTCTTTTTATTTTATATTTTTTTATTATTATTTTATTTTATTATTATTTTTTATTATTTTTTTATTATTTTTATTATTATTATTATTATTATTATTATTATTATTATTATTATTATTATTATTATTATTATTATTATTATTATTATTATTATTATTATTTATTATTATTTTTTATTTATTATTATTATTATTTTATTATTATTATTTGATTATATATTTTTTTTACTGTTCATACGTGTTTTTTAATTGGCTTATATACATTACGACTTATTTTTTACCCAAAATGAAATCAAACTCAAAAATGACTTATGGTGAGTCATTAGTCATAAACACTTCCTCATAAGTCAAATCAAACGGGGGCCGATGTATTAATGGAGAATTTCTTCATTTTTTGTCCGTCTGCTCACCGTTCCACCAGGAGAGTTCCACCAACGGGTTGTTGATAATGAGGAAAATGCGAAATAAAGAGTTTGTAGTATCACTGCGCCGACGTATTAATGGAGAATTTCTTCATTTTTTGTCCGTTCACCGTTCCACCAGGAGAGTTCCACCAATGGGTTGTTGATAATGAGGAAAATGCGAAATAAAGAGTTTGTAGTATCACAGCCAACTAAATGTCCATTTTACCCTTTTAAAAACATTTGTGCCACACGTGGCAAACATTTTTAACGAGAGTCAGTTTTTTAACAAAATTTACATTAGATTGAGACAAAATGTCAATGTGGGGAAGAAAAATGCTAAAAATTCAATGTTGAAAATCAAATTGCAACAGTTGGTAAACGTTGGGTAACCAAAATGCAATTTGCCCCTATTAAAAATAACAATCTCATGTAACAAATACATAAATACACAAACACATGATTACATTCATTGTACAAACACATTCAATTTAAATATTTCACCAAACTAAACATTATCTTCAAACAAAGTTCTGATCTCTCAACAATATTTTGTACCAAAAACAAGGATATTATTTTGATATTATAAATATATATGACATGGCAGAAAGAAAACAAATTAAAAGGGTCTGTTATACTTGAAACAAAAGAAATAACATTAAATCCTTCTAAAAAACACACACAAGTAGGAAAGGTTTATCTCTGTATCAATAATAAGTGTTAGGACCATAAAAGGCAAATAAATCAACAATAAAACATTCAAATAATCTAGTCCCCAAATAATGCCCCCCTTTAATCAACAACGCAACATTCAAATAAAAAGAACACAAATTGAAAACCCAAACAGCAAACGAACAAGGGTAGGGAACCCCTCGGACAGTGCATGTTGCTTTTTTCTGTAGATCAGCTGCTTCATCTGTAAATCAAGGTCAAATGCAATGGCGACTACTTCACGAATTCAGGCAATAGCTTCACAAATTTTGGCCAAATCAAAAGAGGTTGAAAGGTTGTAGATCCGATCAAATCTGGAAAATCCGGTAATGATCAAAGTAATGTGAGGCTCGGATAAGGCTAGGGCACCGAGTTAAGACAGAGAGTCTATGTCTCCAGCCAGATCTGGAAGGAGACGTGGGAGGTTGATGAGTACGAGTCATTTCTTCATAGTCCCCCATTGCGACGGAAAAACTTCTATGCACTACTCCCCGTCACGTATAAGATTTCACTTTCCTAAAACGGCAAACAATCTTTATTCCTAAAATGGCAAACAATCTTTAATGTTCCTCCACTCATTCTCTCTCCTACTTTACATTTATACTCACAATACCAATAACTCACTATTCCCTATCCCACTTTCTCTCTCCTACCTCTCTTTTTATACTCACAACACTTACACCTCTCTTTTTATACTCACAACACTTGCACCACGTATACATTTTCTTAATTCCCGTACAAAACTCATTTGTGAAATCTTATATGGGACGGAGGGAGCATATGATATGCAGGGGGTACAGTTCATTGTACTTGACTGAACCAAGAAAACTATATTAATAAAAAAAATCCACAGAGCGAATGAAGACTTATTGGCACGTAGAAAGCCTCTACACAATCTTACGTTGTTCGGCCTATTTCAATGCGGGTCTTGCCAAGAAAGGTTGGGGAATTTCAGACATCCATAAAACAAAAGGATACTACCATGTAACAATCTGAACTTAGATGGCCTGCCAATCTAATCTAATATTCTAAAGATTAGTGAAAGTTATTATGGAAATGAAAAAAGTAGCAAGGGAACTAGAGCACCTGCATCTTCGAATTAAGGTTTTTACATGGAAAATTTCACCCTATCACCTATGGGAATTCCCATTGCAACGGTTTCAGTGTATTGATTCCGTTAAATTCCTCATAGGTACATGTAAATATAGTAACAATTTGATTGAATAATGCTAGAAGCACACACAAAAACTTCGCAAAATCTTATTTACAACTTCCTAGTTGGCAGTATTTAATTGGATGTTTACTTTGTGTGCCAATGTATTAAATGATTTAAACACCAATCAAATATTGCCAACAAGGATTTTGTAAGCAAGATATTGTGGCTTTTATGTGCCCCTAGCACTCAGAATGATTTATAATTCTCACATTATAAGCAGGTGATACCATAAAACGTGGAGAGAATGACAAAGGAGAACATATTTTAGAAACAAGAAACTTAGATAGATTCAATCGTTCTCATTGCATCCGAGTTTTTCCTCCAACCTAAAGAACTCACCTTCATCCGGGTGCCTTAATACGGTAAGCATAACCTCATGTCAGGGGGATTTCAGTACAAGTGTGCTTGCCATAGACAAGGCTATAGTCAACAAACTGTGGAATCCTAAGGTTCAGCTGCTGCGGTGAAAATCGCGTACCGAGGACAGCAAAGACACAGCTACCGACCCATTCATCAAAGCATCAATCATCAACAAGAAAAATTGACAGCTATCAGCAATAGAACCAGCAACAACTGATCTACGGCTATCACTTCACAGCTACAACCGCAATTTCATATACTGTAACATCATTTAACTAGTATCAGCATAGACGATAGTCACAAGTGCAACAACTAAATAACCTAATGTCAGTAAACAGAATAGGGAAAGTCCATGCAAAGAGTGGGAAACAACCAGTTATGCTTCCATCACTGCATTCAACGCCACATTAATGTGCGTCCACAGCGTCACAGGTTTCAAATAAGAATCGTCATAATAACCGAATTATCTCTTTACTGAAATATCCCCCGACAAATGGACGGCTACTCCAACCATCTTTTAGGGCCATCACAGCTACTAAGACTCCTTAAGGGTCCAAAATATTCAGTCAGCAAGGTCAGATTAGTTTCAGAATCCCAATTTCATTCAGTAATAGTATAATTTAATAACTCTTACCCTTTGTAATATCATCAAAAACTGTTTCATAGTTCGCCAACAGCAAGGAACTATATCAACCAACTGCGAAGCAAAACAGCATCAACAGCAGCCGCACCATTTGCTCAGTCAGCAACATTAACTCATCCCAGACACAACTACCGGTGGGCAGATATGGGTCCATCACATGTCGAAATTTCAATTTTTCTTATTAAACATCGAACACTATGCATGCAGAAACCAGAGATAGATTAAAATTAAGGCAAGAAGATAAAAAATCCTCAGTGAGAATAAACTCTAACAAAACAATACTGAACAATAAGACTTGAGATAGTAGCAATAACACGAAGGCTAAAAGTACCATCAAAGGTAAGAGGACAAACGCATCAAGTACAACACCATAAGTCAACCTTAAACATACGCATGAAGAAACCAGTCCACCAATTCATCAGACCAATCATAACACGAACATCTGAAGCATTCTCTCATGTAGTAGCTGAACTCGATGCAAGATCCTAAGCTTAGTTTTCATTCCTGCAAGGATAAGAGCAAATTATCAGTTCAACCACGAAGCTTTGAATTCAAACAAACTTACATGTTGTTGTAGACTCACTTCAGCATCTGACAGACGAGGAGATGGGGAACGGGAATCAACAGCTCTACCACGTGGTGTAACACTCTTTGCATCAGGAGAGCGTTCTTTGTTGCTGCGTCCAACAGGACTAACACTCCTAGAAGGAGATGCCTTGCGTGGAGATAGGCTCCTTCGAGGACTAGGGCTACGCCGAACAGGAGAGGCGCTTCAACAAATGAAGATATAGTTACATTAGACAAATTTTCAAGTGCCGAGTGAGTGCACACATAAGATTTGAAGATTTGCTGGACCATACCTTATAGAACGGCTTCGACTACGCTTGTCATCATCATACCTATCTCTCCTGCGATCCTTACGATAACCAGGACTTCTACTGCGGCTCCTACTGCGATAACGGTCCCTATCCTTTCCCCTGTGCCGCTCACGATCGGATCTACCCCTACTACGGCTTCTGCTTCTGCTTCGACTTCGCCTCCTGTAATCCTTATCCCTGTATTCATCTCTGTATCTGGACACATATCCAATATCACAAGCAGTGTGAATACTTTAAGAAATAGTTACACTGTACGTGTATCCCTAAAATAACACGTTTACTGCAATTGCATGAATGCCTGAAGCTATAAAAAAATCAACACACCATATGATAGATAATATGAGTATCCCTGAACCTATAAACTTAAAAGGATCATCATCATGTGGAAGGTTGAAATATTCAAGCAATACTAGTATCCCCACATCTAAGAATCCTACGCAAGCCTAGATGCATCCTAAACAATGAATGCAACCAATTTCAACAAAAACCTAGAAATTAGAAACAATAGCACATGAACATCTGCAAGAGAGGACCACTACCTCGGGCGAGGACTGCGGCTCCTTGACCTTCCTTTTGGCTTTGGCACTGGTTCCATAATCTTTCCTTTATGACTGTTAAGAAGAGTACAAAACAAAAGTTGCATAGAAGAATCTAAAAATATCACAATACCAAAGAGAAGTGTTAATAAAAAAAAAAAAAACGAAGCCCCTAACTTGAAACCAGCTCAACCGGATTATATATTATTACAAACCTAGTTGCCGTAAAAAATAAGATTTACATACTCTGTCCATAATATATAAACACGATTCTAACACCTAGAAGCATTATTCAAGCAGTCATCCCTCAGCCCCAACAAGAAGCCGCATTTGACAATCAAATATTTAAATATCATGTTTTGGGTCTGATATTTCCCCAAAATTTCACTTGAGTTATACTCACTCCATCGAAAAAATAGTCTCATTCAAAAAGTCCAACAGTTGAAGCTTATAGCTTTACTTCTTTGAGACACCTCTAACATGCAAATAATAATAATAATAATAATAATAATAATAATAATAATAATAATAATAATAATAATAATAATAAATGAGAATGGAATACTTTTTTGGCAAACAAACATAGTAGAAAGTGGGACTATTTCTGAGAGGCAGGTAGATTATATTCTTATGAAACATTATATCATATCATCATAATACAGTGGCAAGGTTGCATACATCCAAACCCCCTTACCCCACTGTAGGTGGGAGCCTTTGAGGCCCTGAGGTAATGATGTTGATGTTGATGTTGATGTTGATGTTATATCATATCATCAAGTGCAAAGAAACTAAAGGTAACAAAATATAGGGATTTCAAACTTTAATTCTTGAAAAGCCAATTTATGGAATGAGCCGGTCTCAAAGGAGTGACTTTCTTGGGGGTGGGGGAATGAAGGAAAAGATATGATAATGCACTTTATAACAATAAGAACACATCTTATAGGCTACACACGTACAATTTCTAAGAAGCTCCAGGGGAGTTTAACTTACATTTTTTCAGCATTAGGACCATACTTGGCAAATTGAACCATTATCTCTCTCCCATCAACAACTCTTCCTGAAAAAGAGATTGGAAAACACAAATATATACCAATCAAACACAAAATCTACGAGAATAAAATTTTCAGTAAAACCAAGTATTTCTTCTCACCATCAAGCTTTTCCACAGCCTTCTGAGCCTCATCTGGATACTTGTACCTTACAAACGCAAACCCCCTCGAATCACCCGTCCTATTAATCACACAAATCGCAAATCAAACCCCCAATCCTCACAAGAAAACAAACATGGAAAAATGAATATATATATATATATATATATATATATATATATATATATATATATATATATATATATAGAGAGAGAGAGAGAGAGAGAGAAAGACCGTCGATCACGGGGAATGAAGACATCGACGACCTTTCCGTACTTATCAAAAAGAGGGAACAAATCATCGGCGGTGGTGCCTGTAAACACATAAATCAACAAAATCGTGACAACAAAAACAAAAAACTATGAGCCAAAAGAAAATTATGGAAACTTACGGAAAGTAATGTTGAGGACAAGGAGGGAGTAGGTGTCTTTGATGTCCGGCGGTCCTGCTCTTCCGAAGTGCGACATATTTCTCGACGAGATTAGGAATTTTGGTGACTGCCCAAATTTTAGGGTTTGTAATTTTGGGCTTGGAATGTACTATAATCGGCCGAACGTGTGGATAACAGCGAGCACAAAGGAAAACGGGGTTGTGTAGACTAATATACCCCCACCACTGTTATTAAATTACTGTTTCTGTATTTTCTCCCATTTCTGTATGATTACAAGAATAAGCCCGTGTCCGAGGACATGTTATATTTTTTTTTTAATTAAGCCCCTTTTTTTTTTAATTTAAAAAAAAAAATTTAAGGACAAAATTTAATTTACATTTTTCTTTTAAAGGCAAAATGGGAAAGAAAAAAAATAGTGAGGGCAAAATGGGAAAGTCGCCAGGCGGAACTGTTCATTCAACTATTCATTTGCTGAGTTGGACACCTTCCATTTATACTATAGATGTCAAACTATAAAATTGACACCGTATTTTGGATTGGGTTATTTGTAGTTTGGTTACCCGTTTTATCAGTTTTTGCAATATGGTTCTTAATAGTGTAAAAGTTGCAACCTCATTTTTAATATTGTCAATTTGTTGCAATTCAATGTAAATTCAGTTAAAAATTAACTTTCGTTAACAATTAATGACATATGGCTAACACATGAATAAATGAGGGCAAGATGGACATTTTTCATAGGCATGTGAATAGACGGGTTGAGACTCTTATTAAACCTCTATATTAAACAAATAAATTAATAATTAAAAACCATTATTCTTCACATGTTAATGGTTTTTAGTTTACTGCACAAAATAAATATTATGATTTTTAAAAAAATCGTATAATAAACTTAATAATAAAGTTTGAATTCGAATAATTTATTCTTTAAGAAACTAATATTTGATACTACTTTCGTCTCATATTGAAGTATTAATTTTTAAAAAAATTATCCCAAAATAATATCAATTCTTTTTAGTATTTGATAAACACATAGCCAACTCGATAAAGGATAAATTTAAATAGCAATATATAGTGTTATTAATGATACAGTGAAGGCACCAAAGGTCTCCTGGCCTGATGGTATTGTAGTGGCTTCCCTTCGGGGAGGTCACGAGTTCGATTCCCCTTGGGGGAATCTTGTGGTTTAATTCTTTCCTAGGGTTTCGAGCCTGAGTCCGCACATCCGCGTTAAGGAAGAAGATTCTTTGGGCTTGTACCTCGGTGTGGGGAGTTCGAATCTTGGGGAGCAGTTTGGGCAGCCTAAATGGTGTCAGTAAGAGTGATGTAAGTGCCACGCTTTGGCGGTGAGCAATGGGCAGCCCATTTGGTGATGTAATAGTGATGCAATGCCTTGTAGGAGGGCTCCCTGGGGCTCTGAGTATAAGGGGTGCCGCCACCCCGTCGCATAGGGCACATCCCGCGATTTACCTCCGCCGCATACCGAGACCAGGTACTGCAGTGGTCCAGGATTAGTCCTGAAGTTGGGAACCCGGATATCAAAAAAAAAAAAAAAAAAAAAAATGATACGGTGAAGGCATTTGAGCGAGGAGGTACCCTTTTCGTTTTTTTCGAATTAGAAAAAAAAATCTACTCGAATAATTTCGAAATAACACTTCACAATTCACATACGTTGATATATACAATAGTTTATCATTTTAGTTACTAGTCAACCAAATAGACGAAGATAATCTGCTTTTTAATATCCTTACATTCTCATCTTTAAACACGAGTTACGATCATTATGATTAAACTGTTTAAGTTACTAACTGATTTTCCTCCCAATTTTTCTCATTTTTATGCTGTTATTGTGTCATTAGCACGATTATTAAATACTACGCTAATATAAATGAGATAAGTTAAACTTTGTTAGATAATTTTTTGCTTTGGAATGGATTTCATTGAGTGGGAGGTTAGGTATTTTTACTGTGCCTAAACTACCTACCAATCAAGAGAAGTTTCCACTCTTATTTCTTTTTGACATATGTGTTGAAATATTTCTATTATAATAACCCGAAAACACTCAAGTCTAGATTAAGTAAGAGAAGAACATGAATGTGAAAGCGTGATACCTGTTGAGTTCATCTTGTTACTTGATGATGTTCTTGCAAATGAAGAAAGAAAAGAAGAAGAAAATGAAGGAGGGAAATGTAGATCTTCTTGATGATAAATGCCTTCCTTAGAACTCAGATTATGGAGAGAGTATATAAAAATGATGTAGTAGTTTCTAGGCTGATGGTAAGCCTCTATATATAGGAAACAATGACACCTCATCAAGGGACTACACCCTTTCAATTAAGCGGTGTGAAATTACCATTCTGCCCATCATAAATAGATAATTTCCACCTCGGGAATTCTACACATTTAATTAATATTCTATATTTTACAATAACATTATTATAATGATTTATACATGTACGTCTACATGTCACTTATATTTATTAAGTATACACATTTTGCAATCCATGTTCTTACAATCTCCCACTTGGATTTCTCAAACATGTGTTTATACTTTAACAAATTCTCATAAAATCATATTCATAATGTAAATGACAATCCATATGTGCACTTCATTGTCATTCTAAACAATCTCGTCCATTAGTTTTACAAGTATAGGAACTAAAGGGGCAGTCGTTGTAATTGATTCGCAACTAAACTCACATTAATCACATATATATGTTCAACTAAATGACATAGATTAAGTATAGATGTGTAGCATGAAAAACTTAATGAATATATATTAAAACATGTATATATATTTCATCAATTAGTCCTAATTAATCAAATGAGATCAATATGAATAAAACAAATAGCAAATAAAGCACAACACAAACTCCCACTATATTATGCATTATCAAAATCGTTTCACCCATATGAGCAGTATGCTCGTGAAACATCAAAAAAGATAACGCTTTATAAAATGGATCCAATAACATGGAGTTTGATCATGTAAGTTGTATATATATTTGTTCATTTATACTTATTTCTCTTCAACAAGAAACATAACCATATGATGTCTTTCGACATCTTTGCATTCAGTAAAATAGAATCGAAATACCTAATGATTTCAAAATGATCCGATTTTGTATACATTAGCATGTAGTTTAATGTTTTATAGGTACTTCATCATTCTTTTTTATGCGACTTAATGTTCTTCTTTCCGAATTGCTTTGGTATCGACCAAGCATCCCAATAATAAATGCAAGGTGTGGACGAGTACAGACTTGTGCATACATTAAGCTTCATACTGCCGATGCATAAGGGATATTTTCCATATACTTGGATTCAAAATTATTTTAAGAAATTGCTTTAAACTGAATTTATCTCCTTTAGAGACAGGGGTGTCATGTGGTTTACAAGTTTCCATGCTAAACCTTTGTAATACATTCTCTATATAGCTCTTTTGTGATAATCCCAAAATACCTCATGAATGATCATGATGAATTTGGATTCCCAATACAAAAGATGCCTCACCAAGAACTTTCATCTTAAATTTGTTTGAGATAAATTTCTTAGTTTCTTTTAGAAGGTCCTTATCATTACTAGCAAGTAAAATATTATTCAAATATCATCCACATATAAGACCAAAATTATAAATCTACTCCCACTGAACTTATGGTATACACAATCTTCACCAAGATTCGTTTCAAAACCAAATGAAAGAATAACTTGATTAAATTTTAAATACCATTGACGATTAAGCTTGCTTGAGACCATAAATGGATTTCTTAAGTTTACAAACTAATTGTTTAGTTTGATCTGAATCGGTAACCATTTCTGGTTTCCTTATTATTGTGAATATGGCCCTCCACACCCAAGCAAACCTACAAGAATAATAATCGCACACAAACCAAGCACAAGAAATCAAAGAAACAGAAAAGAACACAAGAAATTGTTAACCCAGTTCACCAAATTGATTGGCTACGTCTGGGGCACTACCAAGCCAGGATCTTGCACTATGTAATTAGAATTTTGTGTTACAACTAAATTGGGGGCAGAACATTGTTTATATATGACCTAGGGTAGAGTCCAAAACCTAAACAAACAAGGAAACTTGATTGTCAATCCGAAGGCGGAGCGCGGCCGCTCTCTGCTAAGAGCGGCCGAGCTATTGACGAGTAAGACCAACGTCGCCTCGGCCTCGAGGCGCGGTCGCCACTTCCTCTCGGCGCGGTCGCCCTCGAAGATGTTCCTCCCGAGCACCATTCTCGGCACAAGAGCGCGGTCGCGCACATAGGCAGCGCGGCCGCTCTTGACCCCAGAAACCTGCTACGAAAAATCTTCCCCTTGCTTCGATGTCTAGCCCAATTGATCCTCTATCCCAACAATCTCCCACCTAGAGATCAACCACACATATAAACCCCGTATCCGTCTTCAACTCACCCTTGGTGTCCTCCTAGTGCTCACCTCGATCATGGTAGTGCCATCCTCCTCTCTTATTCTTCAAGCCCAATTGAAGCTTTGCACAGCTTCAATTTCTCAAGGTTCACAACCTTCGTCAACATGTCAGCCGGATTCTCCGATCCCAATATCTTCTCTAGCCACAAAATCTTCTCCTCCAAGAGATGCCTGATGTAGTGAAACCTCAGTTCAATGTGCTTCGTCCTCGAATGAAATGCCGGATTCTTTGCCAAGTGAATTGCACTCTGACTGTCACTGTAGAGAATATTACCACTTCGCGTCTTCCCAAGTTCACCCAAGAAGTTCTGCAGCCCAAACCATCTCTTTACTTGCTTCGTCACCGCCACATATTCTCGCTTCGCAGCCGATCGAGCCACGATCTTTGTAACTTAGAAGCCTGTGAGATTGCTTTGTACCACCCAATGTAAACACATAACCCGTAGTACTTCTCCTCTTATCAAGATCACTTGATGCCAAGTCCGCATCAACATAACCCGCTAACACCACTTCCTTGCTTGAAAAACACGAGCCTTACCAGTACCCTTCAAGTAACGTAGGATCCACTTAACCGCTTCCCAATGTTGCTTTCCTGGATTGCCCGTGAACCGCGACTACTCCCACCGCATGTGCAATGTCCGGCCTATGTACACACCATTGCATACATGAGACTCCCCACAACCGAAGCATATGGAGTTCTCTCCATCTTGTCACGCTCCTCCTTGTTCCTAGGCGAGTCCTCTCGGATAGCTTGAAATGCAAACCCAATGGCGTCCCTGTTGGCTTCGCCTCTTCCATACAAAACCTTGCCAAGACTTTCTCAACATATTCTCGCTTGTGAAAGAACCAACTTGCCCGACTCCCTATCCCGATCAATCCGCATGCCCAAGATTTTCCTTGCCTCTCCCAAATCCTTCATCTCGAACCGTTCGACAACCGAGTCTTCAACCTCGTTTACCTCTCTCTTGCTAGAGCCCGCTATTAGCATGTCGTCCACATATAACAAAGCAAGATAATATACCCATTGTCCGTGTTCTTGAAGTAGCAACAATGATCCGCCTCACATCTCGATAAAATCAATGTCGTGCATGAACCCATCAAACTTCGTACCATTGCTGCTAGGAGCTTGTTTAAGGCCATACAAGCTCTTAGTCAATTCTGCAAACTAGCTCCTCGCTACCCTTAGACAAGAAACCCTCTGCTGTACCATGTAAATTTCCTCCTCCAAGTCTCCATGAAGAAAGGTTGTCTTCACATCCATCTGTTCAAGCAAAGAAGTCATCCGCCACTACTATCCCCAGTAACCATTACGATAGTGGTCATCTTCACAACCGGAGTGAATACTTCGGTGTAGTCAATACCATACTTCTGCTGAAACCCTTTAACAACCGGTCTTGCCTTGTAACGCTTGCTACCGTCTCGCTTCCTCCTTGATCCCGTAAACCCACTTGTTATGCGGTGCCTTCTTCCCCTTAGGTAGTTTAGTCAACTCCCAAGTTTTGTTGGCCTTCAATGAGACCATCTCATCATCCATCGCAGCTTTCCACTTGTTACAAAGCACACTACGAACCGCTCCGCATAACATTCAGGTTTCCCATTATCTCGTCAACAACAAATAATAATTCGAAGGAGTATACTGTCGGGTGATCCACGCACCGCTGGATCTACGCGTGAATATCCGGTTCGAGTATATGGTTCATCTTCGGTGACCTCCCGACCATGGTCAACATGAACTGTTCGCTCCCACCCGAGTTAGGAATATCCACCTCTACAATATCCGGTTCCGAACTAGTGTCATCGATGCCCTTTCTGTCCTTGTACAAAACCCTGTTCATTGAATACCACATCTCGACTACGAATAACTCTATGATTTTGGTCATCCCAAAACTTGTACCCGAAGTCATCCCCGCCATACCCAATAAATGTACACTTAATGATTTAGCATCTAATTTAGTTCTCTCACAGAATCAACATGAACATAAGAAACGCAGCCAAATACGCGAAGAAAGGACAGATTTACACCTTGCCACTCCAAGCTTCCTCTGGAATTCCATTCCCCAATGGAACCGATGGTCCCCGATTGATCAAGAAAGCTGCCGTGTCAACTGCATATGCCCAGAACGTCTTCGGAAGTCCACACTTCAATCTCATACTTCTAGCCCGCTCGTTCAATGTTCTGTTCATCCTTTCTGCTACTCCGTTGAGTTGTGGAGTCTTCTCCATACGAATACCATTCGCAGCACAATATTCCCTAAACTCACCGAGCTCGTACTCCCCACCATTGTCTGATCTTAAGCACTTAAGCTTAAGTCCTGTTTGATTCTCCACCAAAGCCTTCCACTTCTTGAACACCTCGAAAGCTTCATCTTTCCCCTTCAAGAAATAGACCCAGACCTTCCTTGTAGAATCATCAATAAAAGTCATGTAATATGACGCACCACCCAGAGATGTAACCGGAGATGGCCCCCACAAGTCCGTGTGAACCAATTCCAACTTTGCTTCCCTCAATCCCCTACCTGTCCTCGAGAAATTATTCCTTCCTTGTTTGCCAAACATACAATCTTCGCAGATCCCCACGCTGATCGTCTTCAAACCCGTAGTAGACCCTTGGAACAAAGTACCTTTATCCCCTGTCTCACTCATGTGACCCAATCGACAAAGGCCACAAATCGCATCACCCTTGCCGCCGCCACCGCAATACTATCCTTGGTGTTGTTCGCCAAATACAAAGTACCCTCCTTATTACCCCGAGCGATCTCATAATCCTCCTTGGTAATAACCCAGTTCCTGCAGCCGAAAGTCACCTTGTAACCCTCTTCGTCCAACTGCCCAACTGAAAGTAGGTTCTTTTTCAAACCCGAAATGTGCCTGACCCCGTTCAGATGTAGAACCTTCCCGTCCGATGCTCCTATCCTGACATCCCCTTTCCCCTTGATTTCCAATTGTTGGGATTGGAGTCAAAACCATGAAGGAAAATCGCAGGAGCAGTTTCTGGTCATGTGCGCGACCGCGCTGGGCTCTGCGCGACCGCGCTGGAGAATGGACGAGGGCGCTTGAAGTCTCGGGACAGTTGCGCGGGCGCGCTTGGCATGGAGGGCGGCCGCGCTGTAGACGGGAAGGAAGAATTCTGGACTGATTCTGTTTCCTAATTTGATCAGTCTTCCTTAACATCCATTTGATGAAGCTCAAGATCATAATGTGCCACTAATGCCATAATGATCATAAAAGAGGTTTTAGAAGATACCGGAGAAAATGTTTCTTTATAATCAATGCATTTCCTTTTGAGTAAATCCCTTAGCAACAAGACGTGTCTTATATCTTTCCACATTACCTTGCGAATCCCTTTTGATTTTAAATATCCATTTACAACCAATAGGTTTTGCACCTTCAGGCAATCAGACAAGATTCCAAATGTCATTGTCTTTTATTGATTTTAACTCTTTATTAATGGCATTGATCCACTTATGAGAATTAGGACTATTAATGGCTTTATGAAAGGTGATTGGTTCATCTTCCACTAAACCTAAGGTGTCCTCATTCTCCGCAAGATACACATCATAAGTATCCGAATAGCACTTCTTCTTTCTCTAGTAGATCTCCTCAAGAGCACCGGTTCATCCTCATTTTGAGGTTGTTGAATTCCTCATGTCCAACATTTTCATGTTATCCGTTATTTACGGGAGTCTCTATATTATTTTGAATTGTATGTTCTTTGTTGAATTTCGGGTATAATTACTTGATTTTCAACAGGAACTAAAGTTTGAGGAACATAGAGTGGTTACTCTAACTCTTCAAATTCAAAATCATTACTATTTCTCCCACTAAATTCAACATCCTCAAAGAACCTAACATTGCCAATCTCGAAAAATGTTCTAGTTTCCGGGTCATAAAATTTATATCCCCTAGATCTCTTAGCAAAATCCAAAATAGGGCTAAACCTAATGGAAGGTGCTTTATAAGCTGCGATTTTTAATACATCGCCTATAATGAGTGAGGTAAAGAAGTACAAGAAAACATACTTCTTACCATATCCTTAAGAATTCTATTATGTCTCTCCACTACACTATGCTAGGTTTGCCCGGCATGGTGTAGTGAGAGACAATCCCACACTCTTCAAAATAGCGAGTATAAAGAACCCGAACGTTATTCACCTAATACGTCCAATGATTGAGACTTTACATGAAGAAAATAATGTATCCATAACGAGAGTAATCATCCATGAACGTAATGAAAAATTGTTTGACCATTCCATGAAGGGTTAGTGAATGATCCACAAATGTCCATATGAATTAGTTTCAAGACGTTTGATACTCTCAAAGATCCTTTTTTCTTTAATGTTTGTAAATTTTTTTTTAAAACACTTAATGCAAAAGTTTTTATCCGGAGTATCAAGTTGTTTTAGGATTCCCTCCGACATAAGCTTTATCAATTTTCCTTTTGGAGATATGACCCAAACGCCTATGCCATAGAATACAAGAATTTTCACTTGATAACTTTTGCTTAGTGCCTTTAGTTCTGGTTTCATTATTATGGGACTCATTTATTTTCTTGACTGTGTCAAGTAAATTAAGATTATCGATATATGAAAAAGTACTAGTACCAACATGTTTGGAATTTAAAATAAAGATCGCATTTATTATTATCAAAAGAACAAGAGTAACCTTCCTTGTCCAAAACTGTGATAGATATTAAATTCCATCAAAAAGATGATACAATGAATGTATTATTTAATACAAAATAATAGCCAGTACTTATCATTAATCTAAAAGTCCCTATGCCTATAACTTCAACCGGATTTCTAGTTTTCATATAGATGTATTTCTCATCTTCACTGGGGATTCGGTAATTCAGGCAACCCTGCATACATGAACTAATGTGAGTTGTTGCACCAAATACAATCAATATGTATATTAAGGAATTGAAACCAAATGTGCCTTAGTACAAACAAGACCAAATGACATACCATTCTGAATTCGCCATTCGCGATACTTATGGTAGTCGTTCTTCATGCGAGTAAGGTCCTTGCAAAAGAAGCATTTCTTGACTTTATGATCATTAAATGATCCCTTATGCTTCTTACTTGCAATCGCAATTTCCTTCCCTCTTCTCTTAATTCCACGAGAAGAAGTAAATGCTGAGTGAGTACTTTCTAATTTAAGATATTTCATCCTATCTTCCTCTAATGTCATATGTGAAAGTAATCCATTAATATTTCACTTGTACTTTTGACATTTATAGGTCACCTCAAAAGGACCAAATTGAGGAGGAAGATAGATCAAAACTAAGTGCACGAGCAAATCTTCTGAAATCTCTAACTTAAGTGCCTTTAGTTTGATCGAAAATTTAAATAATTCAATAATGTACTCCCGAAAATTTTCCTCACCCTTGTACCGAATGGAAACAAGTTTCCACAAGAATTCAAGAAAAAACTCAGCATTTTCGATCTCAGAGACATTGTCCAAAAATGTCTTTGAAACTGCATTTTCCATGATCATTAGACTCATGCGGTTGGACCGTTTCCATTGCTCAACATTTTTCCGTTCTATAACAGTATTTCCTTTAGCGGGACTTGGTTCCCCTAATGCGTGATCGATGTCCATACATTCTAAGATCATCGTTATATTATTTTTCCAAGTTTTGAAGTTAATCCCATTAAGCATTGAAACATTGTTCATAGCAGTAGTAATAGATGAAGCGTTTATCAAATCTGTTGGGAATAAGAACGAAGAATAAATACAAACATGTATAAGAAACTACATAATGAATAAAGTGATTAACTATATCAATAAATCCCATCAAAAAAAGATAATTAATATGACATCAAAACTAATCTTTGGATTGCGAATTGACTCATAATTTAATTTATCTTAGGGTAATAAATGACTTCAAACAATACATTTCAAATACTTGCCTTCCTTTGGGCCGGTTCAAGTATTAAAAATGTCCTAATATTTAAAGTATTTGTTACCCGGCAATAAAGAATATAAACAATTCATTTTAAATACCCGCCTTCCTTTGGGATGGTTCAAAGTATTCAAAATGACCAAACGTTTTATTCAATTACTACCCCGAATGCAAATACTTAGTCAACAATAAGGTCTCCTTTGGGAAACAAGCATGTTATCACATATCAATAAGAACATTCATCACTTTACAATTTCGTATCTAAACAACGTAAATCACTTTGGCGACAATATTGTTTAGAAATAAATGAAATTGTTAAGCATATAATTAATCACACTTTAGGGCACAAATTAACGTATATTTTTACTCAAATAATGAATGAAAATTGACCAAAATAGCAAAATATTGAAAAATTTGAAAATCTGGCCAAAATCAAGTGGTGCTCGACCGAGTCAAGGAAAGTGCTCGGCCGAGCAATACACTCGTGATAACACCCCTTTCTGATCCCTTGTGCTCGGCCGAGTCTTAGGGGTGCTCGGCCGAGCATCATGACCGTTGGATGGCGCCTTTTACAAAAAAATTCAAACGTTGTGCTGATACAAATGGGGTGCTCGCCCGAGTCAAGGGGTATGCTCGGCCGAGCAGCCCCTGAATGTCAAATTTTCCAGATTTTGATTATCAATTCTTAACTTAATGGTGAATCAATTTTCAACCAAAGCAAGTAGATCTGCATACTCACAACACATTTTTAAATGCGTGGCTATGCATTTGAACAAACTCACAACACATCCAATGATGGTGGCTATGTTCAAAATTGGATAATCTTACATTAAGAATTGAAAGCCCTGAGTAAAAATTTAACTTTAACAAAAAAAATGAATTTAAAGCATCGTACCGAAATGACACAAGTTTAACCCACGAATTAATTAGTGTCCTTAGATGCGAATCAACATCAAGAAAAAAAAATCAAACAAGGCCCAACAAAATGTATCGGTTTCGAAATAATGCATTGGTTGAGGGTTTCCATTGTAATTTTCTGTACCCACTGTTGAATCCACAAAAGTAGGCCCCATAATAAAACCATTTTACATCAGGTTTAATTTATATTACATCAAAGCATGTAAATGAACTGTAAAGAAACCATTTAGGGTCCCAGTATATGGTAAATGGATTTAGCAAATAAGGATGGTCTTTGTTCCGTAAGCAAATTGACAGTAGACAAACTGTTGAATCATTTTCAATCATTATTAATACTCTCTGAATGAATTAGAGCATATATTAACATAAAAAAAAATAATGATTTCAACAATATCATGAATTAAAATAAAGCATTTCAAGCTTTCTTAAAACTCAAACTTAATCCAGAATTTGAGCAGACTCTGATACCAATTGTTGAAACATTTCTATTCCAATAACCCGAAAGCACTCAAGTCTAGATTAAGTAAGAGAAGAAGATGAAGGCGGAAGCGTGATACCTGTTGAGTCCATCTTGTTACTTGATGATGTTCTTGCAAAGGAAGGAAGAAAAGAAGAAGAAAATGAAGGAGGGAAATGTAGATCTTCTTGATGATAAATGCCTTCCTTAGAACTCAGATTATGGAGAGAGCATATAAGAATGATGTAGTAGTTTCTAGGCTGATGGTAAGCCTCTATATATAGGAAACAATGGCACCTCATCAAGGGACTACACCCTTTCAATTAAGCGGTGTGAAATTACCATTCTGCCCATCATAAATAGGTAATTTCCACCTCAGAAATTCTACACATTTAATTAATATTCTATACTTTACAATAACATTATTATAATGATTTACACATGTACGTCTACATGTCACTTATATTTATTAAGTATACACATTTTGCAATCCATGTTCTTACAATATGAACCAAACTAACCTTCTTGATTTTTTTCCATATAATAAAAAATAATAAACAATATTTACTACATTCATCAACAATCATTTAGGGCATCAATGTTTTGGACTTAAAAAGAAAAATATTTATCTTTAGTAAGTCAATTTTTGGAATACAAAACATGAATGGAGTGAATAAAATATATGAATTAGTACATGAAAATTACATCAAAATAACTCTTCTGGAATGCAGTCATTAATAGTTCAAAATTCAAAATTTAAATAATATAAGAAAAAATAAAAATAAATAAAAATTAGGGGTTATCTACTGTAGTATAAATTTCAGAATTGGTATAAAATGTATCAAGTTTTACTCACACTCATCACATGTGTTACGATAATGGTATTCGCCATAAATAAAGAAAGGAAAAGAAAAATACTTTGCAACTTCACATTTTTTTTTTTTAAATGGGAAATCATGTGTGAAATATAAAAGTCCTATAAAGAAGGTTTAAAAGCCTTTTACCATCTGAAAAATTAGGGCAAATAGCACATTGGGACGGATCTACAGTAGTGCCTGGTGTTGTCCAGGCAACCAAAAAAAAATTATTTTGCAAAACGACGTCGTTTTGACCTGTTTTAAAGAACATGCAACACCAAATATTTTGCGCCTAGTGAAGCCTATTATATTTATGTATGTAAAGTGGTGCCTAGTGAAGCCTATTATCTCTTATCAATGTAAACATTTTGAATTTTAGTTCCGCGTCAATTTTATTTTTTTTAGTAAAGAACAGACAACACCAAAACATTTGGTGTAGATCCGCCACTGCACATTAGTATTCTAAAATTTTACATTAATTGCAATTTAGATTTTAATGTTACAATTTTGATAATTTAGTGTTTAACTAGTACAATACCCGTGCGTTAAACGCACAATCAAAAAACTTTAACAAATCACATGAAACAAATAAAAAAAGTTACAATATCTATAGATATTATTGTAATTTTTTTAAATAAACTTATTTATCAAAAATATATTTCAGCCCAACCTGGCCCATTATAAAAACCACATATATTTCAGTCAAATTGTTCACATTATAAACATCACGCCCTTAATAATGTATTTGTAAAAAAATACCATTATTTCCAAATATGGCCATCTAAATAGAAACTTATAATCCTAAAACATATACTACTACAAAATATAATATTATATACCATTTTGAAAAAATAGTTCATTTTAAATGAATTAATTATTCCCTCCTTCCCTAAATGAATGTTGATTTTTTTTCAAATTTGCTTTTGATCAATCAAGAGCAAATGTGAGAGAATTTTTTTTGACACTCATTTAAAGATTTAAAGATGGAATGAGTATTTTTTAGAAAAAAAAATATTCTAACTAATTGGTCATTAATTAATAAAAACAACAAATATATAAAATAAAAATTAAAGTTCCACAAGTAATTTTGGCTCAAATGGCCCGTTGTAAGGTCCAAAATTGCAAAGATATCATTGTTCCAAAATTTAGACTAAAGTCGGCATGAGAATATCCAATGTGAAGGTCAAGGAATGTATTTTATTGAGTTAATAACTTTAATTTGTATTATACTCGTCCAAAAAAATGAATATTCATCTTTTTTATTTAGTTTATGTTAACTTTTTCAGTTACTTGTGAAATGACCCGATTGATTTAATTTATGATATTGGTTCTTAATATTATCATTTTTAACGAAATTAATCGAACTAAATTTTTCATAGATTTGTAGCAAGTTCACATTATATTAACGTTTTTTTTGTTTATTGCATGAGAAATTTTACAAGCTAAGAGTTAATTATGATCACATGTGATAATGTACTTGGACCATATGAACTTGAGCCAAATCCAACAGCGACGTTGGCAACGATGTGTCATGGTGATGCAAAGGTAAAGAAGAAGTGAAAATGGGTGTTGGAAAGGGAAAGTAGTGCGGCGAGACAGTGAGAAGGTGGGAAGGGTGGCGGCGGGGAGAGTGGGGGATGAGGGAAGTGGAAAAAGAGAGAGTAAGGGGCCGTTTGGTTCGCGGTAATTGGCCATTCCATGGCGGAATTGAATGGTCAATTCCGTTGACTTCATTCCTTCGCCGTGTTTGGTTCAAAATTTCCATTTCTCCGGAATGCTCAATTTCTTGGCTTGATGGAATTTGCCATTCCCTCCATATATGGAAGGAGTGGCCAATTCCCTTGGCAATGGAATGAAAAAAAAATTATGACCAAAATATCCCTACCTACCCCCGATCCATTCCCCCCCCCCCCCCATGAATTTTTTATACCCCACCCTACCCCCGTCGGCCTCCACCCCCTATTTTTTATACCCCCTGCCCTACCCCCACCCCCCACCCCCACGATTTTTTTTTTTTTTTTTTTTTTTTTTATACCCCCGCTGAGGTTCTAAAAAGCGCTAGGCGGATGCAAGGCGGCGGAGCGGCCTAGCGCCTAGACGGGGACTAGTCGGGACCTGGCGGGGCTTAGAACTAGGCGTTGGAGAGTGGCACAGCCTAAAGGCGGCTCAGGCGCCCCAAAGGCCGGGGTCTTTAACACCCCCGCCTCTACCCCCCATCCGGCCCCAACCCTCAAACCCCGGCCCCACCCCCCCCACAATTTTTTTGCATACCCCCTGCCCTACCCCCCTCCCATCCACCCCCAAATTTTTTTTTTTAAAAAAGGGTAAATTGGTCATTTTATATGCTTTCATTCCATTTCTATAATTTGTATTTCAAACCAAACATGATTTGCCAAGGAATTGAATGACAATTTCATTCCATTCCGTGTCAACCAAACGGAGGGGTTTGACCAGTTTTTTCCATTCCAATTCCTTCAGAAATTCATTTCCATTGACCATTCCATTCCTTCACTTTTTTTCCATCGAACCAAACGGCCCCTAAGGGTTTTTGTGGAGCGGAATAAATGAAATGGGGGTGAGCTGATAGTGGGTTTGGGTAAGTGGGCTGGGCCACCAGAGGATTAGGGTTAGTTGAGTAGGAAAAGTTATTTGAGAGGGGATTAATTTAGGATCATTAGGATTAATTAAGCGGGGTAGAGTCAATACTCCCTCCGACCTGGTAATTGCTTCACTCTTTTGAGATGAGCACGCAAATTAAGAAAATTGGTGAGTGGAGAAAATATTGTGAGTGTAATAGTAAAATAGGAGAGAGAATGAGGGGAGGAAATAGTAAATTTGAAAAATATTGTGAGTGTAATAGTAAAATAGGAGAGAGAATGAGGGTGAAATAGTAAAGATTTTTTGCCATTTTAGGAAATGTGAAACTTTAAATGGGGCACTCATTTTGACAAAAAGTGAAGTTATTAATGAGACAGAAGAGAAGTGAGGTAATATAAAATTTTCATGTCTTAAGTAGTCCGTTGATGAAACGCTTAAAATAATGGCAAAATGTGTAAGTTGAATGAGACGGAGGAGTATTACTTAGTACTAGTATTTACCCACGCTCTGCTCTGTGTGTTGCTGCTGCTGGTAGACTGGTAGTTGTAAATGTTACTCGACTAATTGCCTCCCGTACTTCTTTTAAAAATCTCTGAAAAGTAAAGAAAACAGGTTGTCCGAGTACATGGCCGGAGGGAACTTTGATGTGGCGGCCGAAAATGGCAACGACTTCAACGGAAGGATAACGGCGTCCGTTGTGATTATCTGCATCGTTGCTGCTTCCGGTGGCCTCTTATTTGGCTATGACATCGGAATTTCAGGTGCGCCTCTACTTTTTCTCATCTTATTTACGTCTCTGTTTTGAGTCCGCGGGCGGCCATTTGACCTCTCTATTTCCGGTTACAAATTAAACAAGAAACTCATTGCAATTCAATGTAATTAATTTTGAATAAATCCTGATATACTATTGAGTGTATATTTGCATAAATATGTTTCTCTAACTCTTTAAATTCCCATTAAAAAAAAGTGTATCCCTGAACACCCGTTTCATGGATCCAACACGGTCAGGGGCGGATCCAGCTTTATTTGGGGCGGATCCAGCTTTATTTTGACAGAATTTTGATTTTTTTTTTTAACCTAAGCCACCGACTATATATGTAACTTTTTTTTTTATATATGAAATTATTTTTTACTGTTTTATTATTTACAATATTTTTTAAACACCAAACTCCCACTGTTTCAAAATCCTGGCTCCGCACCTGAACACGGTTCCTGCCAAGCTCCCCTACTGCGCGGCTCCTGAGCTCGTCCACGTTGGGTCGTTGGCCAATCTAATCTCTCTTTTTGTGCGAGATCATTTTAGTAAAATATGGACCTCATCCGATCCGATGCAAAATTATCTTATTGTTGAACATCAAAATAGGGAGGCGGGGCCACATCCTCACTGCTCAGGCCAGATTCCCCATTTCATTTATAAGGAGATAAATCCGTCATTTAAAAGGAAAAAATAAACTTTTTAAGTATTTTACTATCTTCCTTATAGACCTAGATTTTTTTTAATTTTTTTTGTTGGACCTCGTTTTGGGATAGAGAGTATATACGGTATATACATATATAAGGATGACAACGGCTCGAGTTCGGATCGGATTGTCCATAATCCGAACCGATCTTAATCGTAAACATGCCTACCCGACCGGGAAATTGCGACCGATCCAACCCGAATCACATTAAAAAATCTATTTTTTAGCCCAAATTTATTTGAGTCAAATTTATTTTTAAGCACTATAGTATGTTGAATGTTTAATAGAGAATAGTTTAAAATCATCAAAATATTAACCAAAAACACAAATAAAGAAATACAATTTAGGAAAATATTAAATGTATTTTAGATTAAACTTTTATTTAGGGTTCGGGTCGGATCGAGTCGGGTTTCAGTCGGGTCGACAACATGATTCGAACCTAATCGGGTTTACAAAATTGTAAACTGAACCCTACCTTTTCTTCGGATCAGATCGCTTTCAGTTCAGTTCGATTCAGATTCGATCAAATTGTCATCCTTTCCTGTATACTTATAAATGAACTTGCAGGAAAAGGATGTGTACCCAAATTGTTGTACTCTCTCTATCTCTCAAACAAAAATGAAAAAACAGATCATTTGACAAGTTAAGGTTTGTACTTTGTATAGATAGTACTTCCTCCGTCTGTTAGTTTTACTTTTTAAAATTTTGATTTATTCTTAAAATTACATCATAGTTAGTCGCCAAATAATTTCAATTTTTGTCGACTTTATAAACTTCTAGTTTAGCATGTTTAATTAATTGATTTATTGAAATATGATTTTTTGAATGTGAAGTTGTATAGGCACATTTGTTTTTACAAAATGGACATTGTAGCCTTATTAAAAAAAAAAAAAAAAAAAAAAAAAAACCTTAAGCAGAATTGATGAAATGCACCATGTTTGTTGCAACTAATAACAGGAGGTGTAACAACAATGAAGCCATTTCTTCAGGAATTCTTCCCAACAATATTGAAAAGAGCAGCAGAGGCCAAAACAAATATGTACTGTGTGTATGATAGCCAGGCTTTGACAGCATTCACATCTTCACTCTACATAGCTGGTCTGGCCTCATCCCTTGTGGCTAGCCGCCTTACTGCCTCCATGGGCCGCCGTAACATCATGGTCCTTGGTGGTTGCACCTTTCTTGCTGGTGCCATCCTCAATGGTGCAGCCAAAAACATCGCCATGCTCATCTTGGGCCGCATTTTGCTAGGTTTTGGTGTCGGTTTCACCAATCAGGTATATATTCCTATGATAAAATTACAATTTTTTGGAGTTGTGTCATTTGAACCCCTATAAGTAAGAAAATAAGTTTTTTTTATCAAAAAATTGTAATTTTATCATTTTTGTTCCCCTTTGGTTTAGGAAAAAAATTACCACTATATCATAATTTGACTCCTCTCTACAAAATTTCTGACTTTGCCACCGGTCAAATGAAGGAAAATCTCATATTTGAATTGTAGTAAAGTGAAAAGATATTGTTTTTTTTTTTTTTTTCCGATGAAGGCTACTCCGGTATACCTCTCAGAGATGGCACCAGCCAAATGGCGAGGCGCATTCAACACAGGATTCCAGTTCTTCATAGGCATTGGTGTGGTTGCAGCCAACTGTTTGAACTATGTCACGGCTCGTATCCATTGGGGTTGGCGGCTCTCTCTCGGGCTAGCCATAGCCCCCGCAACCATAATGACGCTCGGTGCCCTTCTCATTTCCGATACCCCCACAAGCCTTGTAGAGCGTGGAAAGCTCGCACAAGCCAAAAAATCCCTAACCAGAATCCGAGGAACCAACAAGGATGTTGAACCGGAACTAGCTGATCTCGTTAAAGCTAGTGAAGTTGCAAAATCTATAAACAAGGAGCCATTTGTGACTATATTTGAAAGGCAATATAGACCTCATCTTGTGATGTCTATTGCCATACCATTTTTCCAACAAGTCACTGGGATTAATGTTATTGCCTTTTATGCCCCTGTGCTTTTCCAATCAGTCGGATTTGGCGCCAACTCTGCTCTAATTGGTGCTATTATACTCGGATTGGTTAACCTTGGTTCAATCATGGTATCAACTTTTGTTGTTGATCGATTTGGTCGAAGGTTTCTGTTCATTGAAGGTGGCATTCAAATGTTCATTTGTCAGGTAAATTCTAGCATTAAGATTTAAGCCCATGTGGGTCCGACCCTTGCTGTTGTAGTACCAGGTTACCCTTTTTTACAATGTTTTTGTTTTCTTTGGTCTTAAAGATTGCAGTAGCTTGTGCGCTAGGCATCACGGAGGGTACATCGGGAAATGAACACATCTCCAAGGGTAATGGGGTGCTAGTACTTGTCCTAATGTGCCTTTACGCAGCCGGATTCGGTTGGTCGTGGGGCCCATTAAGCTGGCTGATTCCGAGCGAAATATTTCCGATGAAAATTAGAACGACGGGGCAAAGCATTAGTGTGGCAACGAATTTCGCTACCACGTTCATTTTGTCGCAGACTTTCTTAACGATGCTATGTCATTTCAAGTATGGCGCGTTCCTCTTTTACGCTGGTTGGATTGCTGTCATGACCATTTTTGTTATCCTTTTTGTCCCTGAGACAAAGGGAGTACCAATGGATTCTATGTTCCAAGTTTGGGAGAAACACTGGTATTGGGGGAAGTTTGTTAAGACTGAAGTCTAGGGTAGTTTGGTCAGAAAATTCAAGTTACAATCATATTGTTGTGTATAATAATACTCCCTCCGTCCCAAAATGGTTGTCCAGTTTGATTTTTTTGTTGTACTTTGACCACAATTTTATGAGAGATTAATCATGTTCATGAAATTCTAAAAGTTGTTGTTGATAATATTATTGATGGTAAATCAATAGGAATTTTTAGAAGTTCATGAACATAATTAAATTGTCATATATTTGTGGTCAAAGTTCAACAAAAAAGTCAAATGGGACAAACGTTTTGGAACGGAGGGAGTAATAATAATTTGGTTAAGGGGAAATTGCATTTGGCCCCCAAAGTTTAGAGGGTGTTACTAAGTTGGACCCTATTTTATCACTATTTACAATATAGGCTCCAAAGTTGTTATTATGTTAGCATTTTAGGGTTTTTAACTAGTTTCGTTAGAAAAAATCGTTAAATGATCACGTGCAAGTCATGTGTCATTTAACGAAGGGTGTTTTTGAACAAAAAATCTTTCATTGTTGTATTAATGCAAATTGAAATGAAATTTCTTAAATTAAAGGGGTGAAATGAAATTTCTTAAATTAAAATGATTAAAAGAAAAAGAGAGAGGCACACACTATACTATTTTCTTCATCTCCCTAATTCCTCACCCTTTCCAACCACCATCACTATCATCTCACAGCCCCCACCCATCACTTCAGCCTACACACCACCATCCCACTTTCCGTCCTCCAGCCACCAGCACCACCATGAACGAAACTCGGCCTGAAAGTGAGTAAATTTCAATTGAGTAACATGGACAAGTTGACTTGATCATACTAACCCTCAATCATTGTGAAATTGTATTCTAGTATTATAGAGCATTTTTGTAATAATCCCTCCTTCCCTAAAAATTAAACTAATGTTCGTTTTTATTTTATTTATTGATCCCAAAAAAACTGGCTTTGAGGAAAATTTAGTTGCAAAGATGTATCTTATTATTCATCTTATAAATTATTGATTTTCCAAATTATATGCTTTAATTACATAGAGCGTTACAAAAATGGACCCGCACGTTTATGTTTTTGCCAAAACAGGGCCCCAAATATTTTTCCCCGCCAAATTTTATCTTTTTGACGAAAATTGTTAGAAATCTCGTTAAGCTACCATGTGTCATGCACGTAATCGACAAAATCGGTTAGTTTGAAGTTTATATAAGTTGTTAAGGGGTTAAATGAATTTGTTTTAATTTAAAGGGTGTAAAGGAAAAGACAAAGAGGTCAAATTGTTTTTAATCGCATCGTCTTCAACCTACTCCACAACCACCCACCACCATTTATATCCACCACCCAAACAAACCCAAGGCCACTATCGTCTCCTCCACAACCACCCACTAATCATCTCAAACCCCGAATTTCCTTGACCTCAAAGCACAAAAACAAATTTTGGGTCAAAATACCTGTCATTGCCTGATAAAATATGGAGAACACAAAAATATATAATGCAATATTTTTGTCTCAAAGTTTACATAAGATAGAGATCTCATATCTATACTCAAAACATATGAATCCTAATTCTGTTAGGATTATAACAAATCTCTCATTATTTTAATAGTAAATATAATTTTAATTGAAAATACTACTAAATAAGGTAACTTTTTTAAGTTGGCTCAATATCAACTTAGGTAACTATATACTTTCTTTTATTGAGAATATCTCTCAATATCATAATACTCTCCATCAAGTTGGAACATCTACAACGTAGATTTTCAACTTGCAAAAAAAGGTAAAAATTGAGAAAAATAGAAAAACACCGCAACAGCAACAAAAAACATTTGATGTTTTAACTTATGTTCTGCCGAATGTTGTGATATTTGAAAAGACATACGCATCAAATTTTTTTTTTCTTCAATCTCTTGCACAACTTGTGCCTGTATATGTTTTCTTTTTATTCAATTTTCGTTTTTATATTGAACGACAGTTGATCATTGTTTTTATAGAGAATGAAACTTAATTATCGTTTTTAGAGTGAACGCCACTTTATTATTTAGAATATGAAAGTGATGTTAATATGGATCGTTTTTATAGTGAACGACACTCAATCATCGCTTTTATAGTGGGCTACCACTAATTCACATTTTTAGAGTGTGCTACCACTAATCACGTTTTTAGAGTTGACTACCACTAATCACATTTTTAGAGTGTACTACCACTAATCTAATTTAAGATTGGTTGTATCGTACTTTTCGTGCATAATTGCTCTCATACATACCATACCATGATAAAATAAAGATGGCCCAAAGTAGATTATGTATTATTTTCGTCTCAAAGTTTACATAATTTAGAAAACTCATATTTATATTAAAAAAATATAAGTTCTAATTCTATTAGGATTTTAACAAATATCTATTTATTCTAATAGTAAATAATCCCTCCGTCCCAGAAAATGCTTCACCATTTTAGGTCCGGCACGCAAATTAAGAAAATAGGTGGGAAGAAAAAATGTTTTGAGTGTAATTTGAAAATATGAGAGAGAATTAGTGGAGGAAATAGTAAATTTAAAAAGTGTTGTGAGTGTAATAGTGAATTAGGAGAGAGAATGAGTAGAGGAAATAGTTAGTGGGTATAATAGAATATTAATAAAACTTTTCCATTTTTGGAAATGTGAAGCTTCAAACGGAACGCCATTTTGGGTAAAAGGTGAAGCATTTTCTGAGACGGAGGGAGTATAATTTTAATTGAAATACTCCTAACTAACTAACTAACTAACTAAGGCAATTTTTCTAAACTTACTCAATACCAAATTAGTTAAATAAATTATTAGGGTTTTAGGAAATTCTAGAGAGAGAGAGAGAGAGAGAGAGAGAGAGAGAGAGAGAGAGAGAGAGAGAGAGAGAGAGAGGTTGAAAAAGGAGAAGACAGTGTTACCAACAAGAATACAGGGGATCAGGAGAATGATCAATTATTGGTGGACTTTTGGGTGCGCCAGACGATGAGTTTTGATTGACTGTGGTAATGTGGTCGGGTGATGAATTGAAGGATTTGTTTTGGTGGATATAAATTGAAGGAGAGGCGGCGAAGGAGAGGTTGAAATTACAGAGGAATGGAGAAAGGGGCTAAGGAAGACGAAGGAGTGAACGTGGGATCTGGGGTGTGGTGTAATTTGATTTTTTTTTTTATAATAAATGATAATTATATATTTAGTCTTTGAATAATTAATGTTTCAACCCTTTAATATAGAAATTTTCATTAAACCTTTTAATAGCTTATATAAACTTCAAACTAACCAATCCGTTAGTTACATGCACGGCACATGGTGACTTGACTAGATTTTTAACAATTTTCGTCAAAAAGTCCCAAATGCGAAAAGAAATCATATTGGGCCCTATTTTGGCCAAAAAAGAACGTGAGGTTCCTGCTAGAAACGTCTTATATACTATATCAGACCTTATTTTGTCATTTCCTTTTTTATATCGAAGTAAGGATGACAATTTGATCAAACTCGATTCGAATCGAATGCGATTCGATTAGAAAAATTAGGGTTTGATTTGCAATTCTTAAAATTTGACCGGCTTTGGATCGGGTTCAGATCACGCTGCTGCCTTACTGAAACCCGATCCGAACCGGCCCGAACCATATATACTCGATCGAAACTAGAACCGAACCCTAAATAAAAGGTTAATCTAAAAGATAAATAAAATATATTTATCATTTTCTTAAATTTTATTTCTTTATTTGTGTTTGTAAGTGAGATTTTGAACTATTTTCTATGAAATATTAAATATTGTGCTTAAAAATAAATTTTATTCAATCATATTTGAGCTAAAAAAAAATAAAATTTTAGTATAATTCATGTCGGTCACAGAATTTTAAGTTTTCGAATCAGATTGAGTTCAAAACGACAAAATTAAAATTCAAATTATATTCGTATCAACACTAATTCGATCCGAACCTACCTGACCCGTTTCCATCCCCGTAACGAAGTAGTACAAATGAATTGCTGCAATTTAATAGGAAAACAAAATTTAGATGTGGTCCATTAATTGCATTGGGAGGATCATTTGTACGATGAAGTGTTGGCTATCAGATCAAAAGTAGATAGGGTTTGCCTTGATTTAGTAGTAGTAGTAGTAGTTTTTTAATACCGTGGTCCCGTTTTTCAAAGAGTAAAAATGTTTCCCATTTTCCTTACATTCTTGTCCTTCAATTCTGCAATCGATTTTCTTTACGAGTTTTTACTAAAAATTATCTCAAAAAGCTGTTGTTTACAAAAAAATACTCCCTCCGTTTCATCCAAGTGTGTACTAAGATTTTGGGCACACAAACTAAGAAATACTATTAAGATAATGAAAATGTGTGGTAGAAAATGAAGAGAGAGAATTAGTGAAGTTAATAGTAGATTGGTTGAATAAATTGTATGGTGGAGAATAAGTGGAATTAATGAGTGGGTGGGGGTATGGAGAATATAAAATATTAAAATCTTTTCCACTTTTGATAGTGTATACTCGGCTGGGACGGACCAAAAGGAAAATACGTGTACACTCGGCTGAGATGGAGGGAGTATGTAAGTTATGTTATTAATTTTTTTTGTTTGTTTTTTCAATTAAAATAACTGACTAATGCATTTATCAATTGATAATAACTGATAAATTCATTTATCAGTTTTTTTACGAGTTTTTACTAAAAATTATCTCCAAAAGATGATATTTACATAAAAATATACTCCCTCCGTCCCACCTTAGTGTAGACTTCTTTCCTTTTTCGTCCGTCCCACCTTAGTGTAGACTGCCAAAATTAGAAAGTTTTTTATTATTTTTTATTTTCCCTACCCCACCCACTCATTCTCTCTCTTCATTTTCCACCATACAATTTATTCAACCAACCTACTATTCACTCCACTCATTCTCTCTCTTCATTTTCTACCACACATTTTCATTATCTTAATAATATTCCTTAGTTATTGTGCCCACCACCTTAATCTACACTAAGGTGGGACGGAGGGAGTATAAGTTATGATATTACAATTTTTTTCCAGTTAAAATAACTGATAAATATATTTATAATTAATAAATGTATTTATCAGTTGATAATAATTGATAAATTCATTTATCAGTTTTTTAAAGAGTAATTTGTGTGCTTGATTTTTTTGGTTAAATAACTGATAAATGCATTTTACATTGATAAATACATTTATAGTTGTTTATACTGATAAATGAATTTATCGGTTATTTGAAAAATAAATGCAAAAAAAAAAAACTAAATAATAAAAAAATAACTAAGTATTTTTTTATAATATTTAAAGAGTGTTTTTTTTAATATCCAACTTGTGTTATTTTTTTTGTAATATACATATTTCAAAAGTAGTTTTTGAAATATGCCCCTTTTCTTTATTGGTAGCAACTTCATTTATGTTCTACACTCCTGCCTATGTTCAAAATATATGTTGTTTTGAAGGTTTGCACAATTTTTTAAAAATATAATCACTATAATAATTTTATAAAATAAATATCAAATTTATCTTTATTTATTATTTATCTTTCATGCATTACCCATACAAGAAGTATAATTAATACAACAGAACAAGTTTTAGGAGTAAAATTGACATTAAGACTTTTAATTTTAGAGTAAGTTTTAGGGGAAACTTGTTTCTTCATAAGTTATAAAAAGTCCACTTTCATTCTTAAAAATATCAAGTTTAGACCTTAAAACATTGAGTTTAGGCCTTAAAATACCTAGAAAATAAAATAGTGAGTTTAGGCGTTAAAACAATGAGTTTAAGCTAGAAAATAAAATAGCGAGTTTAGGCCTTAAAACAGTGAGTTTAGGCTTTAAAACACCAAATCGATATATTTAAAAACAGAATTTTTTATAAGTTATAGAGAAACAAGCTTTCCCCAAAATTTTCTGTTAATTTTAAAACGACATGTATTTTGACCAAATTTTAGTTCCTATAATGATAATGATATGTATTTTGAATTGCAGAAAGTAATATTTTTCCCTTTATAGTAATTATGTTCTAATTGACTTCGTATGAGAGGAACAAACAACGAATAAAGAAAAATTTATCTCCTTTTACTATCCTCAAATTGGCATGTTATTTTTCTTTATTAATGAATAACTTAATATATACTCCATTACAATAGCGACACAAGTGTTAGAAATTGCATTTGTCTAGATTTAAACCGAACATCAAAGGGCTGAGGACTTTATAGCCCATCGACGAGATATCAAACCCATAAATAACTAAGCGAGATGAAAATTACACAGAAATTCACGCTCACACATTATTTATACCCATCGCATTTATACTCAAATGTATAAGACTAAAATTAATCTTATACCTACATATAAGAGTATATTTTTTTCACAAATTTTATCTTTTCTTAAAAGTAATAATAAAAAAGACTAATATTTTATTAAACAATTTTCTCATATACCTTTCTATAGCTAAAGGTATAATAATAGAATTACTCTTATACCTAGGAATAAGAGTGTTTTTTTCCACAATTTTTCATATTTCTTAAAAATTAATAAAATTCACTCATATACCTAATGATTAGGACTAGAATTTGATGCTACCATAAAAAATGGTGCATAGGAAACTCACCGGGGTAGCGGCGGCGGCCGGACCGGAAAAACATAACTCCGACGGATCCGATCTCAAATGGGACCTACAACACAAAACACCGTTAGGGGTGGGGGGTTTTCCCCCACAAACCCTCCGGCGTGAGAATCATCAATCCGATTCATAACAATTTATCATATATTTCTAGAGAGAGAGAGAGAGAGGAGAGAGAAAGCTTGAATTTGAGACATACCTTTGAAAATGGAGGGAGGGAGTATTTATATGACCCATGACTCATCATGACCATCTTACCTTACTTTACACGTGTCAACCATACAAAGGGGGGAAAATCTATCAAAAAGATTTCATTTGGATAAGATCAAGGCTAAAATCTTGACACGTGGCACGCTCCGTACTTGGAGACATCAACTTGCTGCCAGACTCAACATCAGACATGCGGGAAGACATGCGGGAAGACATGTCTTGCTGCATGACCAAACATCAAACATGCGGGAAGACATGCGGGAAGACATGCGGGAAGACATGTCTTGCTGCATGACCAAGCATCAAACATGCGGGAAGACATGCGGGAAGACATGTCTTGCTGCATGACCAAGCATCAAACATGCGGGAAGACATGCGGGAAGACATGCGGGAAGACATGTCTTGCTGCATGACCAAGCATCAAACATGCGGGAAGACATGCGGGAAGACATGCGGGAAGACATGCGGGAAGACATGCGGGAAGACATGTCTTGCTGCATGACCAAACATCAAACATGCGGGAAGACATGCGGGAAGACATGCGGGAAGACATGTCTTGCTGCATGACCAAACATCAAACATGCGGGAAGACATGCGGGAATTAATGCCAAAGCACATTCGGGAACATTATACACATGGGAATCAAGCCATAATCATCATATGCGGGAATGTCAACATAGGCGGGAATATCAACATTCATGCGACAATTCATGGGACAATCCACTTCCTGTCATGCGACAAGCCACTTGCTGCATGACGACAAGCCACTTCCTGTCATGCGACAAGCCACTTGCTGCATGACGACAAGCCACGCGGGAATACAGCCATAACCATATAACAACAACATGACTAGACCAATCATACGATAACCAAACTTAGACGGGACCCTTACGACATACGGGCCCATATAGACCATATTTGGTCTTGGGCCGGGTCAACATTATAGGGCACAATATTTTGTCATGGTGTATCAGAACTCCCTTCAAAAAAGTGAGGCTTGTCTTTAGGCAGCCTCACTCCCAAGTTAAGATTCTTGCCAAAATTTCATTTTTCAAAAACTTTTCGAAACATGGCATCTCGCCAAACTTTAACTTTTCAAACATGCGGCATCCCTCCAAACTTTAACTTTTCAAAAACTTTTGAGACATGCGGCATCCCGCCAAACTTTAACTTTTCAAAAACTTTTGAGACATGCGGCATCCCGCCAATCTTTAACTTTCAAAAACTTTTGAGACATGCGGCATCCCGCCAAACTTTAACTTTTCAAAAACTTTTGAGACATGCGGCATCCCGCCAATCTTTAACTTTCAAAAACTTTTGAGACATGCGGCATCCCGCCAAACTTTAACTTTTCAAAAACTTTTGAGACATGCGGCATCCCGCCAATCTTTAACTTTCAAAAACTTTTGAGACATGCGGCATCCCGCCAATCTTTAACTTTCGAACATGCGGCATCCCGCCAAACTTTACCTTGGTCTCTAACCAAGACGCCACATCCATTGTGGGCGACTTGGTCTCTAACCAAGACGCCGCATCCCTTTTGGGCGACTTGGTCTCTAACCAAGACGCCGCATCCCTTTTGGGCGACTTGGTCTCTAACCAAGACGCCGCATCCCTTTTGGGCGACTTGGTCTCTAACCAAGACGCCGCATCCCTTTTGGGCGACTTGGTCTCTAACCAAGACGCCACATCCCTTTTGGGCGACTTGGTCTCTAACCAAGACGCCGCATCCCTTTTGGGCGACTTGGTCTCTAACCAAGACGCCACATCCATTTGGTGCCTTGGTCTCTAACCAAGACACCGCATATCTCAGACAGTTAGGGATGCGAGCCCAACAGTTCGGGATGTCAGCCCATATCTCGACGGCATGGGATGTCGCCAACGATTCGGGATGTCGGCCCATATCTCGACAAGCATGGGATGTCGGCCAACGATTCGGGATGTCGCCCATATCCCCGACGGCATGGGATGTCGGCCAACAGCTTCGGGATGTCGCCATATCCCCGACAAAGATGGGATGTCACCCAACGATTCGGGATGTCGGCCCATATCTCGGCGGACATGGGATGTCAGCCCAACAGTTCGGGATGTCAGCCCATCATGCAGTTCGGGATGCGAGCCCCTCAAATCAGCAACTCGAGCTTTACCATCCGGCAAAATAACTTGGCCGACTTTGTCATATGCGACATAGTACCTACAAAAGACACGAGGTAGTCATTTGCCCATCAAGCAAGCATTTTCTTTATATTTAACACAACAAACAAATATTACGCAACTATTATGTAAATGAGAGCAATAACGAATCACCAATATATTTCGCATTTTACTGAGTTCATTCATTTCAAGCACATTATCATAACTATCATTTTTCAGCATTCATCATTTCCAGATCTCAAATATATAGCAGGTTAACGTACCCATATACCATGATACTTTTATTTCCCTTACGATATTAACATAGCTTTTCATAATACTGATATAATTTTGCAAATAAGCGCATAGCATAAAGCTCATATATTTTGCTTTGTCAAATCTTATTTTTCTATAAGCACGCAAGCATATACAACTATATTTATACTACAATCATTTTGACAAAACTTTCAATTTCCTAAGGAAAAACATAACTATTCATAATTCTTATGCAATTTCGCATATAAACATCGAGCATAAAATTCACATATTTTATTTCATGGACTATAGTTCTTTCTGATGTCATAATTCTTTCATGTTTATTTCGATCGAACCGTACCATTTTACTAATTTGGCAATTTCTTAACAGTAAACAATTACACAAAGTCATAATTTTACCGAATCAACACTAAGCATACTGCAATAATACTAATCCACTTTCATTCATACCTAGCCTTTTATATTTCATGATCCATAGAACGTTACGGGGCATCATATAAATCTGGCAGGTAATCACGAACTTTCTTTTATCATAACACTGTTATTACTATTTTCTTTCTTTGATCATTCAATCTTGTTCAACCGTGTTTATACTATAATCATCTTGACAAAACATGTTTTCAAGCAAGTTGTAGGTTTTCTAATCAAGTCAATTAATTTTCACAATTCTTCCTTCTAAGCATTTAAACCAAAGCATACTTACAAACATACTCCCAAGAAAGCATATAATTCGCTATTCTTGACCAAAAATATATCATTAAAAAATATAAGGGTGATATTGGCAAGTTATCTTGAGCATATAACTAAACATAAATTTTCATCCGCCGCCCTACATTTCTTCCTATTCATTTGATATGGACCCTTTAATTACCAAAATATCATTTTATCACACTTTAATCATATTACAGAGATTAGTCCCGCTAGATTGTAACCATTCATGTTCAAGTTTCCATATTCCATTATCTCTCGTTAATAACATCAATAGGCAAGTAACAAACTAAGTCGATTTATCTTATCAAATTAGCATAGTAAATAGAGAGCATTTTTAACTTTGCCATGTAACGGGTTTCAAAGCATACATTCATATAATCACATAACGAGCTCATATAAAAATCATTTAACATGAATAGAAAAGATGGGAAGAGACGACCTGATGGAGGTTAACGATACTTTTGATGAATTCCGTTAAAAATTTAACGGAGACTTTAACGATCGTCGTTGCTAAGCTTTCCTAGATAACAAAGCTAACACCAAAACTGATCCACGTGTCTGCCATCTCATTATTACAATTTGTGGTTGAGAAATGCTATTTGACTTTCTCAACCTCTCTTTCCAGCGCCCCACTCTTAAAACCCAAGAAAATGATTTCAAATGCCCAATTTTCATTTCATCCCCATCTCCCCCTTTGCCTAATTCCTTTTTCAACGACGGCGACTGATCTACGGGGCCTGATTTAGCTTTGGCCAGCAAGCACTGCTCCCAGCGACAATCCTTCTTCCCGGCGACTCCCTGATGGCGCCCTTCCCGCACTCCAACTTTATCGTTTTTGGCGATTCCGGGCCTCCTCCCGCTTGACTTTGAATGCGGCGGCGACCTCCAATGGACTCCGACAACATCCACAC
This sequence comes from Adenophora triphylla var. japonica, assembly GCA_022495995.1. Taxonomy (NCBI): domain Eukaryota; kingdom Viridiplantae; phylum Streptophyta; class Magnoliopsida; order Asterales; family Campanulaceae; genus Adenophora; species Adenophora triphylla. The sequence continues at coordinate 52,348 of JAFEMH010006777.1, read as the reverse complement.
CAATCCTTCCTCCCTAAGACCTTCCTACTCTCAAGGCGACGACCCAGTTTGTAAAAACTCACGGCGACCTCAATATCGGTGACAATCAAGTTCATTTATTCCCGGCGGCGACAAATCAACCCTTGGCAACATCGATCCTTGCTCTCTGTCCGGCGCTCCTCTCTCACCGGCAACTTCCCAAGCGGCTACTCTTTAATCGGTGACAACTCAGGCCAAACGGCGACAAAAACTCGAACGGCGACAAAAACCCCGAACGGCGACAAAATCGAACGGAGGCAACACCAATCGGAGACAACTTCGAACGGCGACATCTCTTCCCCGCTTCTTCCTATTTCGATCCATAAACTGGCGAACTCAAAGTGGCCTCAACCTCAACTTCCCGCAAATCCGAACTGCCCTAACTCATCCTGCTCCGTAGTCACTCCCAAACGGCGACAAACAGCGGCAAGAATAAAACTGTAAGTCTCCTTCCTTTACTATACTCTCAATTTTTGATTTCAATCTCTGTAACTTGGTTTCTGGCGACAAATTAAGCTTACGTCTGGATTTGCAATTTCCAATTTCAATTTAGCGACTTCTTGTTTTCCTTTTTCTCGCTCCATCAGCTCATCGCTCTCGCTGATTACCGATTTCAATTTCCACTTTGCGACATATTTCCTCTTTGCGACTCCTGTTCTCCCAACCAAACCAGCGAGAAGCGAAGTGGATTTCCACGATCTGCCCAGCTGACACATATTACCTAACGTCGCTAACCAATCGACACGTGTTGGATAAGGTTACTCTCCCGTCTGACACGTACCTCCCATCTACTGATTACCACTGTGCACAACTGTTCACCTTTTTCAATTTTTCAATCTTTCTCTCTGTTCTTCCCTTCCCCTTCTTTCCAGCAAACAAAAAGCAAACAAAAAATGGCACTTATCTTTCTCCGGCGATCTAACGAACCCAGAAATACTCTTCCTCCTTCCCCTCTCCGCACAACCTCTTCCCACGCCATCACCAGGTCTGAATCTGCTCCTGATTCGGATCTGATCTTCCTCTGCACAGACAAAACAGAAACTGCTGACCTCCCAAATTCTGATCAACTCCGGCTCCGATCTGTTGCTACCCCACCGTAGTCTAGATTTGATACCCTCGGCTCCTCTAGTCAGTCCCGGCAACGGAACCATCTGATGCTACCATAAAAAATGGTGCATAGGAAACTCACCGGGGTAGCGGCGGCGGCCGGACCGGAAAAACATAACTCCGACGGATCCGATCTCAAATGGGACCTACAACACAAAACACCGTTAGGGGTGGGGGGTTTTCCCCCACAAACCCTCCGGCGTGAGAATCATCAATCCGATTCATAACAATTTATCATATATTTCTAGAGAGAGAGAGAGAGAGGAGAGAGAAAGCTTGAATTTGAGACATACCTTTGAAAATGGAGGGAGGGAGTATTTATATGACCCATGACTCATCATGACCATCTTACCTTACTTTACACGTGTCAACCATACAAAGGGGGGAAAATCTATCAAAAAGATTTCATTTGGATAAGATCAAGGCTAAAATCTTGACACGTGGCACGCTCCGTACTTGGAGACATCAACTTGCTGCCAGACTCAACATCAGACATGCGGGAAGACATGCGGGAAGACATGTCTTGCTGCATGACCAAACATCAAACATGCGGGAAGACATGCGGGAAGACATGCGGGAAGACATGTCTTGCTGCATGACCAAGCATCAAACATGCGGGAAGACATGCGGGAAGACATGTCTTGCTGCATGACCAAGCATCAAACATGCGGGAAGACATGCGGGAAGACATGCGGGAAGACATGTCTTGCTGCATGACCAAGCATCAAACATGCGGGAAGACATGCGGGAATTAATGCCAAAGCACATTCGGGAACATTATACACATGGGAATCAAGCCATAATCATCATATGCGGGAATGTCAACATAGGCGGGAATATCAACATTCATGCGACAATTCATGGGACAATCCACTTCCTGTCATGCGACAAGCCACTTCCTGTCATGCGACAAGCCACTTGCGGCATGACGACAAGCCACGCGGGAATACAGCCATAACCATATAACAACAACATGACTAGACCAATCATACGATAACCAAACTTAGACGGGACCCTTACGACATACGGGCCCATATAGACCATATTTGGTCTTGGGCCGGGTCAACATTATAGGGCACAATATTTTGTCATGGTGTATCAGAATTATTCTTATATCTAGATATAAGAGTAATTTGTTCATTTCAAATTGTGAAAAAATAACTCTTATATCTTAAGGTATAAGAGTTATTTGTTCTATTCACAAGAACAGTACAATACATGAAAACGATGTTCGAGATTGAGAAAAGAGAGGAAGAAAGATCTAACCTTTAATAGATTTGTGTTGCAGAAAACAGTAGTAGCAGACGATAAATATGCAGAAGGAGCGGAGAACGACGATGAAGATGGAGAAGGAGCGGATAAGCCTTCGCTGGAATGGCGAAGGGTTTGGAGTTTTACGGGATTTTGATCTGATCATTTAGTTGTGTGTGGGTTTTTGAATCCCGCCTGGTCTTTTATGTTGAATGAATTGAGGTGAGAGGATCTCATGAAATTAAACCAACATCGAATGCCGATTGAGCTTAAGCTTTTTGGCCAAATTTGCATGTTGTATATAATAGAATTGCAGAAGTAATGTAAAGAACAAATATTTTTTTCTCTTCTTTTTTAACCAAAAACGTATACAATGTCTAGCCTTATATATTTACCCTTAAAGCTATACATGCAATGGATATAAACAAATCATAGAAAATATATTGCGATCATCTTAATCAATTGAGAGGATGCATGATTCCAAAAATGTTCAATAATAATGCAATACAATATTTGAGCACTTGTGCCTAGACGTGTCCAAACGGTTATAACCGCCAATTAACGGTTATAATCGGCTGTTAAAAAAATCGTTAACACTTAACCGTAACCTAACCGTTAACCGTGTACTAACGGTTACGGTTATCCGGTTAACGGTTATGACCGGTTACCACGGTTTATTCGTTTAAAACAGTTAACTAAAGCTCTTTTTTTTCAAATTAGTCCTTTTAACGAAATTTTTAACAATTTCTGTTAACTATTTTTCGAAAAATTGCAAAGCCAAGGCCAGCCATGGCAACGCGGGCCGAATGATGCCTACAAGCCCAACTTCAGCCTCTCATATATAAGCAAGAGCCACATTTACTTTGATATTCATTCGATGTGGAATAATGACCAAGGCAAGGCCAAGGCCAAGGCCACGGTCGATCCAAGGCAAGGCGCCGAGCCAAGGCTGCCATTTAGTTTTCTTTGTTTTCGATGTGGGATAATGACCATGGCTAAGGCAAGGCCAAGGCCACGGCCGAGCCAAGGCCTGCCAAGGCCAAAGGCACACCTAAGGCTGCCATTTAGTTTCCTTTGTTTTCGATGTAGGATAATGACCAAGGCCAAGGCAAGGCCATGGCTGAGCCACGGCCGGCCAAGCCCGAGCCAAGGCCAAGGCCACGACATACATAGATAGATACAAAGATAGATGTGTGTGTAAATCAATCAATCAATGCATACAGAGATAGATACAAAGATAGAAGTGTGTGTATCAATGCATACATAGATAGACACAAAGATAGATGTGTGTGTGTATCAATCAATCAATGCATACATAGATAGATATAAAGATAGATGTGTGTGTATCAATGCATACATAGATAGACACAAAGATAGATGTGTGTGTGTATCAATCAATCAATGCATACATAGATAGATACAAAGATAGATGTGTGTGTATCAATGCATACATAGATAGATACAAAGATAGATGTGTGTGTATCAATGCATACATAGATAGCTACAAAGATAGATGTGTGTGTGTATCAATGCATACATAGATAGACACAAAGATAGATGTGCGTGTGTATCAATCAATCAATGCATACATAGATAGATATAAAGATAGATGTGTGTGTATCAATGCATACATAGATAGATACAAAGATAGATGTGTGTGTATCAATGCATACATAGATAGATACAAACATAGATACACATATCTATACATACATATATGCATAAATGAGGGTTTAGGGTATAAGTATATGAGTATGTGTATTCATTGATACACACACACATATATGTGTATCAATGCATTGGTACACACACACATATATGTGTATCAATGCATGTATCTATACATGCATTGGTACACACACACACATATATGTGTATCAATGCATGTATGTGTATGCATGTATCTATCTATGTTACTATGTATGCATTGGTACACACACACACACATATATGTATTCGGGCATACAATCTCTATATGATTTCATTATAAAAGCACAAATTTTTTAAATTAATTTTAATTATGGTAAATCTAATAATCTATATGGCTTAATTCATTTTGAAAATAAAAATATTTTTAATTATTCATTTTGATTTTTTTTAATTAAATTAATTTAAAATATTTTCAAATAATTAAAAAAAATTGGCCTTGGCTCGGCCGGTCGTGGCCTTGGCCTTGGCCTTGGCCTATCCTCCCAATTCCCACATCGATAAAAGAAGAAAACTGAAATAGCCTTGCCTTGTATATAATGAGGCCTTGACCAATGCCCAATGTTAGATGATTCATTTGGCCATGCAATTGCTAGAAATGGTCGACCTTGGCCCGTTGGCCGTGGCCTTAAATTTTTTCGAAAATTAATTTCGTTAAAAATTTAATTTAAAATCCCAATCCGGTTATAACCGTCGGTTATTTAAACGGTTATAACCGGTTAAATAACCGACGGTTATAACCGGTTAAATAACCGACGGTTATAACCGCTGGTTAGCCGGTTTTTAAAATCCTTAACCTTAACCGAACCGGTTAACCGTCGATTTCTGTTAATTCGGTAACGGTTAATCCGGTTAACGATTTTGACCGGTGAGTTGACCGGTTAATAACCTCCGGTTAGCCGATTTCGATTAGATTTTGGACACGTCTACTTGTTCCCTTGAAAAACTAAATGCAAATTTCAAATTGGTTATTCATATTTTGTCAAAGTTGCAATATAGTTTCCAACAATGTATTTTTTGTAACCACCTAGCCAACATTGTCAATTTGTTGCAATTCAATGTAAAATCAGTTAAAAACTAACTTTCGTTAAAATATACTCCCTCCGTCCCAATCTAAATGTCTCAACTTTTCTTTTTGAGAGTCTCATTTAAAATGTCTCAACCCAAAAAAAGGAAAGTTTTTTTTACTATTCCACCCACTCATTCTCTCTCCTACTTTACTTTTATACTCACAATATTCTCTCCCCTAACTATTCCCCCCACTCATTCTCTCTCCTATTTAATTTTTTATACTCACAACATTTAATTTTTTTCTCTTTCTTATATCACTTTCCTTAATTCTCGCATCAAATCTATTATTTTAAGACATTTAGATTGAAACGGAGGGAGTATAAGCTATGGCACCATGCACATATTTTTTAAAGACAAAAATGACATTTTATTTGCAATAATGAACGGCAAAAACGACATTTCATTTGTAATTTAGATATACTCTCCTCCCCCAACTTTCCAAATACCCCCTCCCTTTCTCATCATCTTCTTCCTGCCTTTTCTTATTCTTGAACCACCACCACCTACCACGGAATCTCCTTGACATATCTGCTATAGACGCCGACCTCGGCGGATGAGCTCTGGTTGGTACTGTTTTGGTCAAATTTCAACAATTATATTTTTATGATGGGAAAAATGACTAAAGTGATATGAATCTAGGTACAATGACTATCAAGTTGAATAGAAATGGACACAAGATGTTTGTTGACTAGGGAAAGCCCTTGAACAACTTGTTCTCCGGCACAAAACCCCGGGAGGATCTGGCTCCTGCCTTGACCGAAAGTTTACTAAGAATTCTCTTGAGATTACAATGCTAAGAGCGTATGAAAAAGGGAGCTTAAGCTAGTGAGGAACGTGTGTGAAAATACAGTGTGTGTTCCCCTTTTATACCTCAAAAATAAAACTAATTAACAAAAAAGAGGATTATGGGCCTATAAACTCGGAATTAGGGTTGATCCTTGGAGATATATCCGCACTCGTTCGTTTGAGGAGGAGATAGTGATTTGTTGGCTGAAGAAACGTGGTTGACCTGGTCTTCGCTTTCTTTGGCATGATCCCTATAAAATAGGAATAGCGTTACTGGTCCCAACCTGTAGGAAACCAAGTGGTAAATGGAACAATTCAAGTTGTTAGTACCAAGTTGTTAAGTGTAAGTTGTAAACATGTTGACCGAAAAATGTAGGGCCCAACAATTGCCCCCAAACTTTTTGAATTTAAAAATGAGGAATAGGAAGAGACAAAAGAATTCAAAAAGTTTGCCAAATAAGGAAAAAAGATGACGGTTTTTTAAGAGAGAAAAAAGGGACATAGGAATTTTAAAAGCTTGTCAAAGGTGTGTGAGAAAACGGCGGTTTTTAAATGGAAAGAGACGTGATAGGACAGTTTGAGTGGTTTTCCAAAGCAAAAAGTTGTGTTGGTTTTAAAGTCCAACCGCTTTTAAGTTCCCCACAAATAAATACACTCCTTTTCCAACTCTCCCTTTCACCAAATCAGAACAGTAATTTCAACGAAGGTTTTCTAGGGAGACCCAAGGAAGACGACCGGAGAGAGAACCAAAATAGAACTTTCTGGTGAGTTACTTGTTTCCTTTTCAATTCCATCTTTGAATCTTTGTTTTAAGCTTGAAAAATGGGGAAGAGAAAGGTGGTAACTTTAATCGAGAGTGGAGAGGGTTTGCCCGCGGGTTTTCTCACCCAAAACATGCTGAAGAACCCTGAAAAGGAGAAGTGTAGAATCCCTGCTACTAATTTAGAAATCATCAAGAAGAATCATGCCATGGCATATGAAACTGAGTTTTTTACCCACCTTGACCTAACCCCAGAATGTTATTCCCCCGAATGGGTATGTTTCCCCGAATACCCCTTCACCATTGGTTTGAAATTCCCTTTCCCGATCTTAATCACCAAGTTCTTTGCTGCTACCAAACTTAACTATGCCCAACTTATGCCCCAAGGTTGGAGAAGCCTACAAACCCTCGTAAGGTTAAATGCAGAAACAGAGTTGGAAATAGGTTTAGAGGAATTCGCTTTCACAAATGAAATTAGGAGTTTTGGTTTAGGGAGGTATGGCTTTAGGGTTAGAACTGGTAGGATGTCCTTTCTAAATGACAATGTTGATACCGCTGATAGAGGGTGGAAGAACAAATTCTTTTTCGCCAAGAAGAGCACCCTGGTGAAGGATGAGGGTGCCAACTTCAAATGGAGGTCCCAAGGTAGTATAGGCAATTTTTTCTAATTCTAATTTCTCCTTAATCATGTAACTAATTCTCCAATTTTTTCTTTGGCTTAGTTGCGAAATTGGATGTGCTTTTCCCTTTTAAGGACAACACGGAGGAGAATGTGAGCAAGATTTATGATTTGGACTCTCGTTAGTGAGAACTTTTAAGGTACTACCAGCTCAATTTGTTGCGCATCAAGACGAGGAAGTTGGTCCCGAAGAAGCCCAAGAAACAAATCTTGAAGAAACTTTATCTCGAGCCTACCCCAATGTCCACAAAGGTGTTAATTAAATACCTGAAATCTTTGCCTATCTCCAACTTGTTCTAATTCCTTTATTTTGTTCTTACTTTTCAACCTTTGCAGCCACCCTCTCTAAGGACACCGTTAGTGCTGCTGGCCTACTTGCTGCGGCTAGAGGAAAGAGTTTAGCAAGGCAAGACAGTAAGCCTCCTACTCCCGTGTCTGTTGTGGCTAGCTCCGATATAATTGCATCCAAGAAGAAGGGGGATGCGAAGAAGAGAAAGCTAGTGGATGCTGAAGCCACAGATACGAATGGTGATATGGATATGGGGAAGTTAGGTGAAAAGTTTAGAGTCATTGCCGAGAAGGTAAAGATGAAGGGACTTTTGAATTTTTCCAAGGAATTTGATAGAATATTAATGCTTTCTTTTATGCAGGAAATTATGATCCCTATTGTGGCCCACATTGATGCATTGAAGATCAAGGCGGCAAGGCTCAGTCATGAAGCCGTTAATCAAAGAAGGAGGCCACAAAAAATGCCAAGGAAGTGGAGAAATGGAAGAAGGAAGCAAACAAGCATGCTGGTGAAATGGAAGATTTGAGGAGGGATTTTGAACGCTTAGAAAAAGAAGTGGGAGCCATCAGGGCTGAGAACAAGGCTCACATGAAAGAACTTGCGGCTGCGGAAGGAAACTTTAAATTTCATGCCACCAAGACTTTGTTAGAGGCTCGAATTCAGATGATTGAAGAATATAAAAATGGGCAAGCCACAACTTGGAACCTGGAGGACGAGAGAAAAGTTTTGGAGGACCATATTGGGGAGCCAGCGGATGCAGAAGAAGTGAATTTCGCGGCCCTGGAAGCCCTAGTCGATGATGCTAACAAGGATCTGAACACCATAGTAGTTACTCCAAATGATCAAGGGGAGAAGACAACACTGGCGGCAGCAGGCCAAGAAGTTTGAAAAACATTTTAAAACTTTTGGGTATTTTTGGATAAAAAACAATTTTTGTGTACCTCTGTTGGTACAAAAAATGGGGGGAGTGTCCCCAAAAACAAGGTTTTTTAGTTTGTAATGGCTCATAAGAGCCGAGACAATTTATTTGGGGGTACTAGGTTGGTCTAGTACTCCAAGCTTTTTAGGTTTTTAGGGACTTGTTGGCTTATCCAACTCGTCCTATAGTTTGCAAAAAATCTTTTGAAAAACACTTAATGGTTTTTTAGCAAAGTATCTTATGTCTCTGAGAGACGCTTGTTTGTTCTTTAGATAACATGTAAATGTTATAAAACCGAAGGTAACATGAAAATGTTACAACCAATAGTTCACAACTTGAAGAAGTGTGAAAACGTGCGCCTGTGCGAAGGTGTCAAAACCTTAATTCGTAAGAAAAGATGAATATCTTTTAACCATAAGTACCTTTGATCGTAGGTAATTCGTTTGAAGAGATAGAACAAGTATCGCCCGTCCCGGCGTGTCAACAAGTTCTATCCCTCTCTCAGCCTAGAATTCCAACATGTATCGCCCGCATCGGCGTGTCAACATGTTGAAATTTTCTTCTTCAGTTCAAACATGTATCAACCGCATCGGCGTGTCAACATGCTTGACCTTTGTCCTCCTCAGCTCAAACATGTATCGCCCGCATCGGCGTGTCAACATGTTTGTCCTGTTCCAGCCAGGTCTCAACAAGTATCGCCAGACCGGCGTGTCAACATGTTGAGCCTACTCCGTTTGCTCAAGTTGCACCTCGCAAAACAAATTCATGTTAGGGTCAAGGCGCGCATAGCTAACGCCCCTCCGACGCTCAAGTCAAGCAATGTTTTAATAAGAGTAAAAATTGAAATGCGTAATTGAACTCGACATAAATTTGAACCGTACACTGTGGAGTCTAATTATAAATAACCTGACTTACATGAAATAAAGTTTCAAGTGGATAGCGTTCCAACTTCTAGGGATTCTGTCTCCACTCGGGGTTGACAACCGCATGCACCTTTCGCCTCGCTTCAAAGATCGATGAGATATGGGCCTTCCCACTGGGAGCCAGCCTTACCCGCATTCAATTCTCTTGTATTTTGAAATACTTTTCTTAAAACTAAATCACCAACTCCGGAACCTTCTAACTCGACATTCTTGTTGTAAGACCTAGCAATTCGCCGCCGATAAGCCGCCATCCTTATCTTGGCTAAATCCCCGATCTCATCAATTGTATCTAAATCTTGAGTTAGCAAGAGGTTATTTTCATCTTGAGTCAATAAGCCATACCTTGCCGTTGGGACTGCCGCTTCAACTCGGAATCACAGCCTTTCACTCCGAATACTAAAGAATAGGGAGTTCTACCCGTGGCTCCTTTAGAAGTAGTTCTATCTCGCCCATAGCACAAGTGGTAATTCTTCAACCCACTTTCCCTTCTTTGATCTAGACGCTTTTTCAAGTTGTTGATGATCAACTTGTTGCTTGACTCACTTGGCCATTGGCTTGAGGGTGGACAGTGTGGACATGATTAACTTGATGCCCCACGAGCACAAAAATCCTCGGTCTTTTTACTTATGAACTGTGACCCGTTGTCACATGCAATCTCTGATGGTACACCAAACCTGCTAATGATATTTTTCTTTAAAAATGAAATTACCTCTTTATCTCTTACTTGTACATAAGCTTCTGCCTCGATCCATTTCGAGAAATAATCGGTTAGAGCCAACATGAATACTTTGCCTCCTGGAGCTTTGGGCAACTTGCCTACAATATCCATGCCCCACTGCATGAAAGGCCAAGATGAGACTATAGGATGTAGAGGTTCGGCAGGTTTGATGCAAGATGTTGCTATGTCTTCGTGTGCATCACACTTCTGTACGTAGCTCATGGCATCTCGACGCATGGTTGGCCAATAGTATCCCGTCTTGAGGGCCTTGGATGCTAATGCCTTTCCTCCGGAATGGTTCCCACATATTCCTTCATGGATTTCTTTGAGCACCACTTCAACTTGATCGTTATCGACACATCTCAAGTAGTGTCCCCGCAAAAGACTTCTTAAACAAAGACATTATCTATCAAAGCGAAAGTCGAAATACGAATCTTAAAAGATCTAACATTCTTAACATCGGGTGGAATAGTTCCAAGTTGAAGAAACTCAATTACAGGTTGGGTCCAAGAAGGTTTAGCATCTTGTGCCCCAGTAGATGGTGTAACCACTTGAATTTCCTCAACTTGGTCTATCATTTGGGTACTTAACATAAATAATGGGTATACTAGAATGCAACATTGATTTGCAAGTTGAACCCAAGGCGTCTGCTTCTACGTTTTTTTCTCTAGGGACCTGTTCCAAAGAGAATGACAGAAATCTCGAAGCTAAAGCCTTAACATGTTGGAGGTACAAAGTCATCTTGGAATGCTTCGCCATATAACTGCCATTAAAGTGGTTAGCTAGCAATTGAGAGTCAACAAATACATTTAAATGGGTAATATTCAAACTCAAAGCTGTAGTTAAACCCATGATTAGGCTTCATACTCGCCTTCATTATTCGTTGCACCGAATTCACAAGATACAAACTTGAGGTATGATATCACCTTGAGGGACTTTAGGACTATTCCCAACCCAATCCCTTTGGAATTTGAAGCTCCATCGGTATACAATGTCCAAAATCTAGGAACAAGCTTTTACCTTCAAGTTGTTGCACTTCCAGCTCTACCTCAGCCGCAAACTTGGACTCGAAGTCGCCTACGAAATCGGCTAGGGCCTCGCGATTTGATGGCCGTTCTTGGCTCATACGAAATGTCATACGTGCTCAACTTGATCGACCACTTGGCCAACCCGCCCGACATCTCTGGTGTTCTCAACACATTTCTTATAGGATAATTAGTTCTAACAGCTTATGGAATGTGTTTCAAAATAATGACGTAATTTGGTGGCGGCGGTAGTTAAGGCTAATATTAATTTTTCAAGATGAGAGTACCTTGTTTCAAAGATCCAATAAAGACTTGCTTACATAGTAAACATGTGATGATGTTCACCCCGGGTTTCCTTCACCAATACCGCACTAACAAAGCATTTTCGTATACGCCTAAGTATAAATAAAGATGCTCACCATGTTCGGGTTTGGCGAGTAGGGTGACGTCATCAAGTATTCTTTAAGTTGTTTGAAGGCCGCCTCGTGTTGGTCGACCCATTGAAAAAGTTTGTTTTTTCTTAATACTTCGTAGAATAACCTGCACTTATCAGATGATTTGGATATAAATCTATTCAAAGCTACTACTCTACCTGTTAACCTTTGTACGTCCTTGATGTTTTTAGGGGATTTCAAGTGGAGAATGGCTTTGATTTGTTCGGGACTTGCTTCGATTCCCCTCTTGGTTACCATATATCCCAAGAATTTGCCTGCTCTAACACCGAAGTTGCACTTCGCCGGATTGAGCTTCATGTTGAAGGCCTTCAAGATGTTGAATGCCTCAGCAAGGTGCTCCACATGATCCTCAATGTGCTTGGATTTGACCACCATGTCGTCTATGTAGACCTCCATCGTCTTGCCAAGTTGGTCTTTGAACATTTTGTTCACTAACCTTTGATAGGTTTCCCCTGCATTTTTAAGACCAAAGGGCATAGAAATATAACAATATATACCTTCTGGAGTCAGCGAATGCCGTATCTTCTTGGTCCGAAGGCTCCATTTGAATTTGTTGATACCCTAAGATGCATCCATGAATGTTAAGATGTCGTGGCCTACTGTCTCATCAACTAGAGAATCAATATGAGGGAGAGGGAATGGATCCTTTGGGCAGTGCCTTGTTCAAGTCGGTGAAGTCCACGCATACTCGCCACTTGCCATTCTTCTTCTCCACCACTACAACGTTAGCCAACCACCTTGGGTACCGAACTTCTACGATCATCTTGGACTTTAGAAGCCTCTCAACTTCATCCTTTATGATCCGGTTCCGCTCCCGGGCGAACTTCCTTCTTTTGACGGACAGGACGGATGGTCGGATCGATGTTCAACTTGTGAGTAATAATATCCTTGCTTATCCCTCATGTCCTCATGTTTCCAAGCGAAACAGCATTTCTGGCTTTTCAGGAACTCGATCAACTCCTCTTCGATTTCGGACGGTAGGTCTATCCCAACTTGCACTTGGGCCTCAGGATTTGATGCATCAACAGGAACGCTTTTTGTATCGTGCTCCACCGCTTCAAGAATGTCCTGGGCCTTTTTCTTTAATTGCTATGCTTGCCGAGGGGTCGAGCTTGCTTTCATGTTGATCTTGTAACATTCCTTAGAGACTTGCTGGTTTCCCTTCAACTTGGCAACACCCCAAGGTGTTGGAAACTTGACGCATTGATGGTAAGTCGATGGCACGGCCTTCATGTTGTGGATCCAAGGCCTTCCCAATATAACATTGTACGAGGAAGAGCACTCAATCACACAAAACCTCTCCATGGAATTCATACCTTCTAGGTAGATGGGCAACTTGATCTCTCCGACCGTTTGCTTCACCTCACCACTGAACCCTACCAGTACGGATGAATTCTTCACTACTTCGGACAGAGGGATGCCCATATCTTCAAGAGCATGAGTGAAGATGATGTTGACCGAACTGCCACCATCGATCAGAATCCGCTTGACCACACAATTAGCAATCTGCACCTGAACAACTAGACCATCATGATGAGGGTCCAACGTGTTGTCCTTATCTTCATCTTCAAAGGAAATAACATGACCATCGGTGAAGTCACGACGCCTTGAAGGCAATTCGATTGATCTTCCTTAGAGCTTTTGGCATGACGCTCGCGGCAGAGTAAGTTGTGCCGCAAATATGAGACCCACCCGAGATAACATTCACTACCTTGGTGGCCGAGGGGGTGCAACTTTCTCGGGCCTAGATTGCTCCTTCCGAACCAGGTTCTTTGGATTCACTCGACCCTCTTCTTGCCCAACAAATCCTTGAGAAGACCCTTGGACAATAAATGAGCCATCTCCTTCCTCAAGGCGAAACAGTTCTCGGTGGTGTGCCCAAAATCTTCATGAAACTCGCACCACTTGGACTTGTCCTTCCAAGTTGTTAATCGGTCATTCTTCTTGGGCCATCTTGCTTTATCTCCAAGATTTCCCATGGCGCACAAGATTCCCGCAATGTCCACGTAAAAGCAATATTCGAGAAATTTGTGGATAATCATTATCATCACCTTCCCGATCATCATCTACAACATGAATTCTAGAAGGTTCGGTTTTAACAGGGGTTTGCCCGTTGGACTTAGGGTGATGGGAGTCCGATCGTCCTGTCGAGGGTTCAAATAGAGGAGTAGGAGTCCTCCCAGTTGATTTCCCATTGCCAAGCTATCTTCCTCCAATCGGATGTAAGGCAAGGCCCCGGATCCGATTTCTTCAAGTTGTTTCAGGGGTCATCACCAACTCGTTGTAAAACAATGAGCTCTTCTTCAAGCCTATGCGGAATGCCTCACGTTGCTTTGTGGACACGTCCAAGTTGGGTATAGTCACTGCCTCCTTATTGAACCTGTGCAAATACTCTTTAAGACTTTCGTTAGGCTGTTGCACAATTCTATAAAGATCACTAGTCAACTTGTCAAATGCCCTGTTGCATGAAAACTGATTAATGAACATATTGACAAGTTGAGCATAAGATGAAATAGAGTTTAGAGGAAGCCCTGTTAGCCATTTTAAGGCCGGTCCTGACAAGGTTGAGCCAAAGCCCCTGCAAAAACATGCTTCTTTAAACATAGGAGGGATACTTATGATATCCATTGACTCTTGATACAGCAACACGTGCTCTGCTGGATCGGTACTCCCATCATACTTCTTCATATGAGGGACTGAGAATTTCTTCGGGATCTCCACACTGGCTATTGCTGGCACAAAACGAGACTCGTTGTAGCAAGTTGGAGAGACTTGGTGATACGGCAAGTTGACTCCAGGCACGCTTCGGAGCAACTCCTTAATGGTTTGCATTTCCTTAACAAGTTGGTTCTCTGCGAAAAGAGGAGCATTATTAACTTGAGGTGCGAAAGTATCGAAAGCATTAAAGAAACTTCTGTTTGCCCCCACTGAGGGTGTAGCATAAGTGTAGCAAGATGATAGCGCGGATTGGCTAGCTGATAGGCCGAATCTTGGTTGCTCAATTGGAATGGATGTCACAATCGTGCTTTCCGCTGGCAAGGTGTTGGACATCGGGATATCTCCAACATGGCTCGGTCCCGTACTCCGCACCAAACAAAGATCTAGGAAGTAAAGGTGAAAACGGAGTGGATACTTGAGTCTCCGCTTGCTTCCCTTTACGCAGACTACAATGGCATTAAATATCATGGTATTCGTACGCTCCTGATCATCCAACCGATCGCCTATTTTCTTCATCATGTCCGCCATGTTGGACATTATCTCCAAATTGACAGCTTCTGCACTTGGAGGAGGGTTGCCTTGGGCATTGGAAACAGGAAGCAGCCGACTCTGACTGCTGGAAGATGGATTAACCATTTCTACTTGAATAATCAAAGTTTCCCACGGTCGGCGCCAAATTGTTTTGGTCAAATTTCAACAATTATATTTTTATGATGGGAAAAATGACTAAAGTGATATGAATCTAGGTACAATGACTATCAAGTTGAATAGAAATGGACACAAGATGTTTGTTGACTAGGGAAAGCCCTTGAACAACTTGTTCTCCCAAGACAAAACCCCTGGGAGGATCTGGCTCCTGCCTTGACCGAAAGTTTACTAAGAATTCTCTTGAGATTACAATGCTAAGAGCGTATGAAAAAGGGAGCTTAAGCTAGTGAGGAACGTGTGTGAAAATACAGTGTGTGTTCCCCTTTTATACCTCAAAAATAAAACTAATTAACAAAAAAGAGGATTATGGGCCTATAAACTCGGAATTAGGGTTGATCCTTGGAGATATATCCGCACTCGTTCGTTTGAGGAGGAGATAGTGATTTGTTTGCTGAAGAAACGTGGTTGACCTGGTCTTCGCTTTCTTTGGCATGATCCCTATAAAATAGGAATAGCGTTCTTGGTCCCAGCACTTGTAGGAAACCAAGTGGTAAATGGAACAATTCAAGTTGTTAGTACCAAGTTGTTAAGTGTAAGTTGTAAACATGTTGACCGAAAAATGTAGGGCCCAACAGGTACAAAGTTGTATTGTCGGCTTTGCTTCCATTTTTTCTGACGATACCACGTTTGAGTTCTTCTGCCTTAGAACTTCCAATGAATTCATTATATTACTGAATTTGAAACCCACTATTTTTTTAAAAAAAACAATGAGATGCCCAAATCCCAAATCTGCTAAATTGCAGCAAACCCATTTAAACCCAACAAAAACATTCAAATCCAGCAAAACCAAGGTAATTTTGAACGCTAAATTGAAATTGAAGTTTTGATTTTGGATTTCAATCGGACGAAGAACTAGGGTTTAGAGTGAGAAAGCTTGAAATTGGATAAAATTTAAGCATTTTTGTTTGTGTGTTTCTGGTTGTATGTGCGTGTATGGGTTTCTGTGTGTTTATGGTTGTGCTTGTATGTGGTTATGTGTGTGCATTGTTTGATCTCTGTTATTTTAACTGATAGAGATGGATGTGAACGATAATGTGGACTGGTGGGGCTTTTGTTATTGGTGGTAGGTGGTGGCGGTGCAAGAAGAAGGAGAAAAAGAAAGGGAGAAAGAAGATGATAAGAAAAAAGAGGAAGATGAAGAGGACGGGGGGTTTCTGGGAAAGTTTGGGGGAGGTGTATATAAATTTCAAGTGAAATGTTCTTTTTGCCTTAAAAAAAAACATGTGTATGGCACATGACTGATTTTTTCAACAAAAGTTAATTTTTAACTAATTTTATATTAAAATTTAACAAATTAACAATGTTGAATAGAGATTTCAAAAAATATACTGTTAGGTATCATAATACAACTATTGACAAAATATAGTAATGTAAGTGTCTCAATCTGAATCACCAACGTTCTTTTAGCTCAATTTAATGATTTTCACATCAAATAAATATTTAAGGGCATTTTGATCACTTTCCAAGGCAATTTAAGCAAGAAAGGACCTTAAGGAAACAACAAATTTGAATTGAATCTCGCTGGAAGGAGTAATTTCAAAGAAATTGATCAGTTTGAACTAATTGTAAAAAGCCAAAACTGCTTTTCTGCAAAATCAGGCACGCCTTCATTCCAATCCGCGCGGACAGGATTGAGCCTCATTCCTATCCGCGCGGACAGGATGGAACCCTAATTCAGCCTATAAATAAAACTCTTCTCTCTCAGTTTAGAGGATCCATTCTCAACCCTACTGTTACATTGACGAAAATCTCTCCAGAAAACAGCTTAAACACTCATCCAAACACTAAACCTAAACACAAATTCACATACAAATCTTGAATATATTCAAACCCTAAACACAAATCAAGAAGATAGGGTACAACCATTGATAAACCCTCATTTTCCTTACCTTAACCTCCCTCATTCATGCATACATCTCATATTTAAATGATGTAACTTGTTTTATTTACTTGTTGCTCACTTCTCTTCCCCCTTTGTCCTAGGATCCAAGAGGATCTCCATGGAGTTCATTTCCATGGATGATTCTCTACAAGGATTCACATTCTTTTAGTATGTTCTTCCCCTTTGTCCCTTTTACATTAACTAGTTCTTGCTTGTTACTTGATCTCTTGACCTAAAATGTGGTCACCTTGGAGTTCATCTCCATAGATAATCACATTAAATGGTCCACATCTTTATTTTCATGCCCTTTTATGTTATTAGTTTTTACTTGCCTACTTGACCCAAAATGTGGTCATCTTGGAATCAATTTTCATGGATGATCATTTTAAATGGTCTAAATTGTTTACTTCCTTGTAAATACCCTTCCCTAGTCTAAGATGTTCACCTTGGAACCATTTCCATGGATGAACATCCTTAAGACTCACAAATTAGGTCACACAAGATGTATAAGATACACTTGAGAATAGATCTCAAGGATGGTCATTCTTATGACCACCTTAGAAAATCTTCCTCTAAAAGTTGATACATCTTGACATATTTCTTGTTTTGTCAAATTTACTTTCATGTCAAACCCCCATCCCAAGCAAATGAAATGCTTCTAAGTCCTAATGTACCCTCATGATGGCTTGATCTAGTAGATCACTACTAATCATGTTTAGTGATCACTAATCAAAGCCTAAGGAAAGTGGGGACAAGCATGGATGCAAAATCCAAAAATTCTTTTATTTGACATTTTCTGTTGCAACTCCAGTTCTGATTCTGTAAATTCAGTTGACTTTCTGAAAATTACAGAATCAGACTGGAAAACTGCCAAAAAGGAACCCTACTGTCTTATCCGCGAGTACAGCATTGATCCTCGTTCTGATCCGCGCGGACATGAATGTTACAGGCAGATATTTTTGTTTCCAGTTTCTTTTCACTCACAGAAGCACACTGTTTTGATTAATTCCAGTCCCGTCCAGTCAAACTGTTCATTTTCAGAAAATCCCTTTTGCAAAATACACACACACACACATATACAAATGGTTTCAAGTTTGGAAGACTCGTCTACGAGGCATTCCGGGTGAACAGGGCCGGCCTTGATGCAAGACATGTGAGGCTTCAGCCTAGGGCCACCAAAAATACTAGTATAATTAGGGCCACAAAATATCACAAAATAGTACCTCTCCTAGTGGTTAAAGGCCTCCTCAATGTAGCCAAGCCACCAGGGATCAAATCATGGCATTGTCAATTTTGATATTTTTACCCAATTATTTTTATTTGGGCTTTGTAATGAAGGACTACTTAAAATTTGGCCTAGGGCCTCATTTGCAACAGGGTCGGCCCCGCGGGTGAACGTGCTAATCGTTCTTTCCGGAGTGTAACGTGACCTCCGAACCCTTTTTCTCTTTTACGAGCTTTTTTCAAAGTTTTGGCCCCTAAACTAAAAACGACGTGACGACTCCGTTAGTTTTCAAAAAAAAAAAAAATCGGGTACATCATCACAAGTAAACAAATTACAATATCCCCAAAACTAACTAAACTGTCAATATTGCAATGCCAATTGACTTCAAAAGTTCAAATTGATGCCATATCTATAGTAGTGATGCTACCACCACAGAAAATTGGTTGCACGGGCCTGAAAGTAGGAAGTTCAGCTGTTGATACTTTGACGTCTTCTCCTTTGTCTGCTACATACAAAGCACACGTAATATTTATGGAGTTAGTAATACAACACAAAAGAAATTAAAAAAGATGAAAATAAAATAAAAATATTTTATTTATTGCATCGAACGACCGTATACTTAACCTACTCTAATTAAAAGCGGGCAATTAAAAAAGAGAAAAATGAGAGGTGGCATTTAAATAGGAACGGGTGGCAATAGTAAAGAAGTTCTTGAATATTCAATTCTTGCATTTAATTTCTGTATTTAATGTAATGCAGGTAGACTCATTGAATCACACACACATTTCTTCAATTTAATTCCCATTCAACCATATATTTCTTCCTTATTTATTTCGATTTAATCATAAAATAATTAAATAGCCTTGGCAAAATTGAGTCGATAATTATGCCACGTACAAGTAGTAGAAACTTGTACGTACATAACCTACTGAATGTCCTGTCCTGTCTGAACCAAGTTATCAAGTGGTGATGGCCTACGTACTACTTAGATATGCCAATGGTTTATTAATTACTAGAATAAGGCCGTGTTTGAGGATATGTTATTTTTTTTTAATTTAAAAAAAAAATTAAGAGCAAAATAATTTTTTTTAAAATTTTTTTTTTAAGGGCAAAATGGAAAAGAGACAAATGAATAAGGGCAAAATGGAAAATTCATCGCGTGAAACTGTTCATAGAACTATTCATGGACTTCCCTCATTTATACTATAGATATGGTCAAATTTAATTAAAAAATATTTTATTAATCAAACTTGATAAAAGGAAAAAATTGAATATTTTTTGACATCTGTTTTATCGGGAATAGGAAAACATGATTTGTGAAACTTTTATTTGTTTAACCAAATAACAATAACAAAATTTTTTAAAAAAATTGATAAATTCATTCATTAGTTGTTTAAATCAAATACTTAGCACAAAAAACCCTTAAAAATAACTGATTAAATGACATTTATCAATTGCTAACCAAATACCAAGAAAAAAAAACTCTTTAAAAAACTGATAAATGTCATTCATCAGATGTTTAAACCACTTAGCATAAGAACTCTTTAAAAAAACTGATAAATGTCATTCATCAATTACTTTTAAGGATTTTTATGCTAAGTGGTTTAAACAACTGATGAATGACATTTATCAGTTTTTTTAAAAGAGTTTTTATTCTTGGTATTTGGTTAGCAATTGATAAATGTCATTTAATTAGTTATTTTTAAGGGTTTTTTTGTGCTAAGTAATTGATTTAAACAACTGATGAATGAATTTAAGTGGTTTAAACAACTGATGAATGAGACTTATCAGTTATTTAACCAAATACCAAGCAAACAAATTCTTTAAAAATATTTTTTGAAAAAAGAAGAAGAAAGAAAATAGGTTCGAAATAGCTATCATTTTTAGGCTACAATGGAGTATTAGAGTTTGTTACATTTCATCAATTATTTTTATTGTGTAGGAGTATAAAAGTTAAACGATTAATAATAATAGATTCAATATTTATTAAAATGCTAGTGATAACAATTATAATATTTTGGAACAATGAAAAAAAATGACTTATTTTGAACGCGTAATCCTCGGAGTGGCCTAATGGTAAAGATAAGTCTCACTCTCGGTGAACGTTAGTATCCAATCTCTCCCTCCTCACCTCTTTTTTATCGTGGAATATCGTCAAAAAAAAATTAAAAAAAAATATTTTGAAAGGGTAGGAATACCATCTTTTCAAAGGTTCACAGTTAAAACCTTGGATGTGATCTCATAACCAACCCCTCTTTAATTAGGTCAAATTAATATGATCAGTTCACCCACTATTATTTATTGCATTAGGTGTGTATCACCCACAACACACCTGACCTTTGATTGCACCACCACCAACATTTTAGAAATCCCCCTCCCAATTAATGATCCCATCCCATGCATAACTAATTAACGCCATGCACCACACATCTCATTTTATTAATTAATCCATCTACACTTTGTTCAACAAATCTCAAATCTCTTTTTTGTCCTTATAATACAACCTTTACTCATAGTCCTCCGTCAGTTTTGATTTAAGATTTTTACTTTTCCTTTTAATTTGTCTCAATTTAAGGTTATTGATTTCCTTTATTTCTTAAATTGATAATAATACTCGCTTATTACGCTCACAATAACAACTTACTTGCTTACGGTTTCCTACCAACTTTCTTTCTTATACTTTATGAACGGTATACTTTATGAACGGTATAAATCGAGTACGAGCATAAGCCATAAAACGGGCAAATCCCAATTGATTGAGCCCAATGAAAAACATACACAAGTCCTAAATACGACGTAGGGAATGGGCTTCGCTAGCTATGATTGTTACTTTCACCTCGTCCTATTCCTTATGTCGACCTATACATAAGGATCAATTTCTATTATTAGTACAATCAGAAAATTGACCTATGTCGATCCGGATATAATATTCTATGATTAAGGCAGAAATATCAATATATGTCGACCAAGGCATACGTAGGTGCCGACCAATGCATATTCAAATGACGACCAACGCCTATCAGACTCCTATTATGATAAGGGGAATGGGTGCCCTACCCTTAGTCACCTCCTAGCCGGCTTACACCTATGTTGACCAACATTCTATGTCGATGAGCAAGCCTGCTAGGCATACGTACAGAAGGGACTTATAATCCTAATACAACAAGGAATGTAGAGAACTATAATCCAGCTAGGATTATAATCCTTATCTCACATAACATCCTATATAATGAAGGATTTTATATCCTACAACTATAAATAAATGGCATAATTCACACAATTCTAATACGTTTTACACACGCATTCTCTTGACCCTAAACTATTGTTAATTGATTTGCTCTCTACAACACAAATACTTACTTTTACACCAAAGGGCATTCGCGGGTGAAGTCCCAACTTAGTTTACTTGTTTGTTCATCTTTTTCAGGCTATTCAAACATACAGGATACAAGCTGCCGCTGAATTTGAAATGATTCGAACGTTTTTTGTCATTATCACTTTACTTTCCATACTTACAACAACTCATTTTTCATAATAACCGTGTAAAATCAAATTCAAAACATTAATTTGGGACCGAGGTAATTCAACTTTACAAAAACCCTAGTTTATGGAAATCAATATTTATTCTTTGTGCACTTGCAATTAAAAGTGGTTAATTATTTCAAAAATGTAAATGATTAGATGTGGCATATAGTGTTACAAGATTGAGGTAAATTCATGTGTTCAATTGAACCATACAATAAAACATGTATATATAGTTGCATAATCAATGGAAACAACTAATGCATAGTGGCTGATTTAGGCCTAACGTAGATATAGTTTTGTGTAAATCGTACATCTAAAAAAATTAGGAGGGGAAAAGAGTGTTATATTCCAATTGGGGAGCATAAATAGGTTTGTAGTTGACGTTATGAGAGAGAGAGAGGTCAATAAATGAGGTGGGAGTCTGTATATGTGTACAGTTGAATTAAGAAGGGAGGTTGAATGCACCCATCCATCATCGAACATAAATAAGGAAGGTAACATTAAATCCTAACTTCTACAATTGGGTCACTCTCCAACAAGTGAAGTCCTAACATTTACTAGTACTAATTTTTTTGAACTACTAAACTTTTAAAGCTCACCAACACCTTCTACCCTCTCTCTTTCAAAACATTAACCATCTTATTATTCTCTTCTCATCCCAATATAAACATTCAATCCGTTACAAAAATAGTCACATTTACCTTACGGTTGATATCCCCTCATCGATAATACATGAGAATTGATATTTTCATCCCACATCGATAATACATGAGAATTTAGTGTGATATACAAAAGGTACATATAATAATACTAACAATCAAATCATCCATTGAATTTTTGTAATAATGTGATGGGTTATTGTTAACCCAAATAACAAGTTACTTAGTAGTGACTGATGCTAAAAAAAATCTGCTCATCATGAATTCCCAAACTACATGAGGAATATGGTTATCCACGGTCCAGAATTTTCCATAGCGATCTACAAAATAATGCACCGTTAGGGGTGGGGGGTCTTTCCCCCCAAAATCCTCCGGTGTGAGAATCATTAATTTATCATTTGAATGTATAAACATTGAACAATATAGAGAGAGAATTTAGGGTTTTGGGAGGAAGAGAGAGAATGAGTATCCACCTGATCCCCTGAAATGAGCAGCTTCGCCCTAAAGCCCAGTTGGCCCCTTTCAGCCAATTTCAGCTCATTTGGGCTGTCATATTCTCCATTGGACCTTGAGGTCTTTATATTAATAATGATCATTTTATTCCCATAATATTGTATACTTTTTATGTATTTGTATGTCCATTTTGCCCCTTAGACATATCCTATTTTCTGTTGAATTTTTTATGGTCACATCAGTAGCCCCCGATTCCTTAGTTTGGTTATTTAGAGCGAGTTAAGGAGTATTTAAGATAAAAATAAGACTTTGACCATTTTGAGTTGATCCTCTTACTTTATAATAATATAAGTCTTTCCTATACCAATTTTCCATATTTCGCTTCGATCGTTAAGTAATTTAGGATGCGACCTCGTTATGTATTTGGGCAAATGAAATAATTGACAGTAAGAATGATATTTGAGATGATTTTCTGAAGTTTTCAGATGAGTTGGAGCGCTGCCAAGGGCAATATTGTAAGAATTCCTTGTTATCGAATTGAGTACCCGTGTTAAGTAGGGCTGTAAACGAGCCGAGCCGAGCCGAGCTTTGAAGTTTCGAGCTCGAGCTCGAATAAAAAATATCGAGCTCGAGCCCAGAATGCATGTTCGAGCTCGGCTCGAATCAAGTTTCGAGCTTTTCGCGAGCTGGCTCGCGAGCTTTTCGCGAGCTGCTCGAACTCGAGTTTTAACGAGCCGAGCTCGAGCTTCGACTTATTTTTTGAAAAAAATCTGAAATCAAACGAGCTTTTAACGAGCCGAGCTCGAGCTTCGACCTATTTTTTGAAAAAAAACTGAAATCAAACGAGTTTTTAACGAGCCGAGCTCGAGCTTCGACTTATTTTTTGAAAAAAATCTGAAATCAAACGTGTGAGGACCCCGACCCGGAACCTACACGTGTCCCGAGTTGGAGCGTCCTCAAACTAACCCAATTACACAAAAACTTTTAAAACTTTGCTTGACTTTCAAACATAACCATTAACAACATAACATTTCAAAAGAACTCCACTCAACTCCACATCGGAGGAGGAGATAACTAACTTTGAAAACGGTCAACTGTTTAGTTACAAAAGATTAAGGTTATGACGTAGTGTTTAAAGTTTATAATTACAAACTCCAAGAAAGGAATTACCAAAATACAGTTTTATACGTCACCCTAAACATACCCCGACAACACCCAAAAGATTACTCCAAACTCCTCTCCGTCCTTACTTGGCCGGTCCCGCCCGTCTCGGGATCTAAAACAAGAAAGGGAGAGGGGTGAGAATAAATCTCAAAGAAGCTATTATGGATGCAACAATATGCCAAATAAATGCAACATATAACAAGTCGCACATAACACATTGGGAAAGCTATAAACACATTCCATTACCTTGGTTTACCTTTTCCCGTCTGAACAGTAGTCGTACAACATTGGGTATAATAATACTCCAATCTTACAGTGAGCTGCTTAAGCAATACTCACGTCTTATAAGACCCGTTTTTCAGTGGAACCAAATAAGACAAAGAGCAACTCTGTAAGGCTTTTGGCTCAATACAGATGCTATAACCCCAACCCGCGGCCACAGAGGGGACGGCCACGTATATAACATAATCCGATCACATTAGGTCACACTTCCATAATTGACCGTATTATGTTATACCCCCAACGTCAGCTGACTCACACATATCAAGCACATAATAGATACTTGAATAAAATCCACAAAAAGGGATAAACAATAGCCACATAGTAATATATACTCATGCTCAACAATATCAAAGTGTAACAATTTATGAATACACTAAGCAATATCAACAACAATATATATAACATCAAGTAAGGAAATGAGGGATCATAAACCTACCCTACAAATTCCATATACAAGGATACAAGACCTAAATGAAGGTTCAAGTTCAATTACTAAGTGGGAGTCACCCTTTTTAAGTGGCCAAACAACTTGCCAAACGATCCTAGTTTAAATTAAGAAAAACTGGTTCAGGGTCTTGGGCGACCGCCCTTACACTCGGGCGACCGCCCAAGTGGACCTCAAGAGAATTTATGGTTTCGCCACTGGGCGACCGCTTAACCACTGGGCGACCGCCCAAGTGTACCTCAAGGGAATTTGGACCTCCGCGCCTGACTGGGCGACCGCCCAAGCCCACTGGGCGACCGCCCAAGCCTCCTCCAAATTTTGCGCATTTTTAACCCTTTTCAACCTAGTTCTTCTTTCCCTCTACCATGGCTTGATCAAGAACACCCAAGAACACCTTCATCTTACCAAGTCCCATTCAAAACATATAAACTCACAACCAAGTAATCCTAGATCATTTATCTCTACCCATTCCACCCATTTCAAACCCTTCTAATGATCTTCCTTGAACCCTAACTTCAACAATGTTCGTTTTCAAATCAATCAACTCCCATTTAGGTTTCCAAGCAAGAAATCAACATCATTAAGCCAAGAACAATAATCAAAGAACTCATGAACACATAGGAGAAGGGAATCATAATAACTCACCTTTGGATTTTATAAGGAAATGTTGATCTTTCTAGCTAGATGGCTTCCTCTAGGTCATCCAACTTCAATGGTGCTCTAGGACTTGAATTTTGGTGAAGAATGCTTGACTTCAAAGCTTGGGCAAAGGGGACTTCAATGGAGGTTTTCTCTATTTTCTCTAGGATGAAGAATGGTAGTGAATGAAGGAGAAGGGAGGGGAAGGGAGTAAGAGGAGGTAAGGGGAGGTGACACATGGCAAGGGAGGAGGGAGCTTCTACAAATTGGCCCCCCATGGGAATTTAGCCAAGGCTTTCACCCAACCCATTTTAATTAATTTAAATCTATATCCCATTAATTCATCCTACTCATTTAACCTCTCTACACTATTTATCATTTTCCCATTTTTACTATTATCCATGTTTATTTATTTAATGTCTAATATTTTTCATAAAAGATTCTAATTTTACTTCTCACCCAATTTATCTTAATTTAAGAATTTTAAAGACATAATTGAACACATAAAGCTAACATAAATATTAAAAGCATATAATTAAATAATTAAAATGAGTGCCTAGGGTTGGGGTCGTCACACTCACTCCCCCTTAAAGAAAATTCGACCCGGATTTTAAAAGAAGACTTACTTGAATTTTCAAACAACCAAGGGTATTTCGCCCTCATCTCCGACTCTAGCTCCCACGTTGCTTCCTCTACGGTATGATTCTTCCAAAGGACTTTCACTATCGGGATACTCTTAGTTCTCAACTCCTTAACTTGGAATTCTAAGACTCTTAATGGCTCTTCAACATAAGACATGTCCGCTTGGACATCATCGGGAGGAGAGCTCAAAACATGGGAGGGGTCATGACAATACTTCCTTAACATAGAAACGTGAAACACATCATGAAGCAAAGAGAAAGACGGAGGCAACGCCAACCGGTAAGCCAATTCCCCTATCTTCTCTAGAATCTCAAACGGACCTACAAACCTCGGAGCCAACTTACCCTTATTACCAAACCTTTTAATCCCCGTCCTCCTGAGAGACCTTCAAGAACACAAAGTCACCAACCCGAAAAGATAAATCCCGTCTTCTATTGTCGGCGTAGCTTTTCTGTCTACTCTGAGCCGTCTTCAATCTATCCCGAATCACCTTGATCTTCTCCATAGAATCCCTAACCAAATCCGGGCCCCAAAGTCTCGCTTCACCTACCTCATCCCAACACATCGGAGATCGACACTTCCTACCATACAACGCCTCATACGGAGCCATCTCGATACTTGATCGATAACTATTGTTGTAAGCAAACTCAACTAACGGTAGATGATCCTCCCAAGATAATTGGAAATCCATCACACAAGCCCGTAACATATCCTCAAGTATTCGAATAGTTCTCTCTGACCGACCATCGGTTTGAGGATGAAACGCCGCATCAAACATAACTTAGAACCCAAGGCCTCACGCAATGCTCTCCAAAATCTAGAAGTAAACCTCGGATCTCTCGTCGATACAATACTAACCGAACCCCATGAAGTCGAACGATCTCTTTCATATACAATCGGGCTAACTTCTCTAACGAAAACTTAGTTGACACCTAAGAAAATGAGCCGACTTTGTCAATCTATCCACAATAACCCAAATAGCATCCATCTTCTTCGCGGTAAGAGGTAAACCCGAAACAAAATCCATCGAGATTCCTTCCCATTTCCACTCCTAATATCCAATGGTTGAAGTAGTCCCGCCGGTCTTTGATGTTCTCGCCTTAACTACGTTGACAAGTCAAACACTTAGATACATAATCCGCTATTTCCCTCTTCATACCATTCCACCAATATCCACGCTTCAAGTCTTGATACATTTTGGTACTCCCTGATGAATCGCAAACTTAGACTTATGGCCATCCTCTAGAACACGCTTCTTGATTTCCGGCGATGAAGGAACGCAAATTCTCCCTTGGAAAGTTAAAATCCCATCTCTATTCAAAGCAAATTCCCGGCTTTCCCATTTGGCACTTGATCTAAAATTTTCTTCAATTCCGGATCTCCTTGTTGAGCTTCTTTCAAATCTCCATACAATGTCGGAACGGCTCTAACATTCGCAATAATTACCTCACTCTTCAATTCCTGGGAACTCAAAGCTGCCAAATACGCCTTTCGGCTAATCGCATCCGCCACTACATCGGCTTTCCCCGGTGATAGGAAATGACACAATCAAAATCCTTCAAGAACTCAAGCCATCTCCTTTGTCGGTTGTTCAACTCCTTTTGGGTAAATAGGTACTTCAAACTCTTATGATCGGTGAAAATCTCAAACTTCGCCCCATAAAGGTAGTGCTTCCACTTATGCAACGCAAATACAATCGCCGCCAATTCCATATCATGAGTAGGGTAATTGCGTTCCGCCGGTGATAACTTCCTAGAGGCATACGCAATTACTTTCCCATTTTGCATCAACACACATCCCAAACCCGCCTTCGAGGCATCACTATAAATAACAAAATTCTCGCAACCATCCCAAGGGTAAGAATAGGAGCCGTTGTCAATCTCTTCTTCAATTCATCAAAGCTTGCTTCACACTTGGAATCCCATACAAACGATACATCTTTCCGAGTCAACCTAGTCAACGGAGTCGCAATCCGAGAAAACCCTTCAATGAACCTCCGATAATACCCCGCCAAACCAAGAAAACTACGGACCTCGGTCACGCCAAGGTTGCTTCCAATTAACCACGGCTTCAATCTTTGAAGGATCCACGGAAATTCCCGAACTCGACACAACATGCCCCAAGAAAGAAATCGCTCAAGCCAAAACTCGCACTTACCGAACTTGGCGTACAATTGCTTCTCCCGAAGAACGGACAAGACAATCCTCAAATGATTCTCATGCTCTTTCCGAGACTTAGAGTAAACAAGGATATCATCTATGAACACTACCACAAAGCTATCAAGATAAGGCTTGAAGACACGGTTCATCATATCCATAAACACTACTGGAGCATTAGTCAACCCGAAAGGCATCACAACAAACTCATAATGACCATATCTAGTCCGGAAAGCCGTCTTAGCAATATCATCCTGCCTAATCTTCAACCGATGGTATCCGCTTCTCAAATCAAGCTTTGAGTAGATAACGGAACCTTGGAGTTGGTCAAACAAATCATCTATATGCGGAAGGGGATATTTATTCTTAATGGTGGCTTGGTTCAACAAACGATAGTCAATGCACAATCGTAAGGTACCATCCTTCTTCCTAACAAACAAGACCGGTGCTCCCCACTGAGACACACTAGGACGAATAAAACCTCGGTCTAACAATTCTTGCAATTGGACCTTCAACTCTTTTAACTCGGCCTGAGCCATTCTATAGGGTGCTTTAGAGATAGGAGCGGTACGGCACTAAGTCAATACAAAACTCTATCTCACGATCCTGGAGGCATAGAGTACTCGCTAGAAAACACATCACTAAATTCATTGACAACCTGGAACATGAGCTAACTCGGAGACTTCTTATTGGAATCTACCACATAAGCCAAGTAACCCGCACACCCTTTAGATAGCATCTTTCTAGCTTTTAAGGCGTAAATAACATGTAACCCGAACATAGATCTATCCGCATCAAATATAAAAGTAGGCACGTCGTGCATAGCAAATGAGACTCGTTTTCTACGACGCCTACCAAAGCATGACACCGACTCAACCAATCCATCCCAAGGATCACATCAAAATCACGGATTGGTAACTCGACCAAATCCACCGGCAATACATGCCCACATATCGTCACATCACAACCAGGATATATCAAAGAAGATGTGAGGCTCTCTCCCATAGGAGTAGAGACCTCTAACACATAAGGCATAGATTCACCAAGGTATGTAATGAGAATGCAAATGCGATGCCACAAATGAATGGGAAGACCCGGATCTATAAGAATGCGGGCCTTAACTCCCGAGACAGAACTATACCTCTAATGACGGCATTAGGATCGACCTCTCCTCGACCCAAAGCAAACACACGACCTTGGACTCTATCCTTAGGTTTCCCATCAACATCTCTCTTCACACCACTACCTTGTCCTCCAAAACCTACCCGAAGCTTGCTTATTCTCGTAACTTGGGGCAATTCCTCCTAAAATGGCCTGCCGACCCACACTCCAAACACTTTCCTTGTTTACTCCAACACTTGTCCTCCGAATGCCCTAGCCTCTTGCAAAACCCACATGTTGCCCCAAACTGACCTAGAGTCGCACGATTTGCCGGAGTCGCCACATTTCCTCCTCGATTCGCTCCTGAGTAAATGTCCCTACCGCACCCTATTCCGTCCCGAACCTTGACCTTGGAATCTATTTACGTTTCCGCCTTCATTCTTACCATGATGCTCCTCTATGTCATTCTCGATCCGATACGCCATATTCACCGCCGCTTGGAAGTTGGCGAAGTTATGCGTCAACAATCGCTGAACTCAACCCTTAAACCTTTCACAAACCGGTAGACTCGCCTCTCTTCATCCCGCACCAAATGAGGACAATATCGGGCCAATTTCGTGAACTTTGCCGAATACTGCGCTATCGTCATGGTCCCTTGCTCCAGTTTCAGAAACTCGCCTTCCTTCTTGTCTCTAGTAACCATCGGTACAAAGTGATCCCGGAACTTGCGTGTGAAGTTCTCCCATGTCTGTGGTGTCAAATCCCGGTCCCAACCATCCTTCACTACTTGCCACCAAAGTGCTCGGGTCCTTCCAACTTGAAAACGGCGCATCTCACCTTCTCCGCATCCGTACTCTCCATAGCCGCGAAAATCTTATTCATAGCCTCAAGCCACCTCTCGGCCTTCACCGATCCGGATCTCCGTTGAAGCTAGGAGGAGACATCTTCACGAACTTCTCCAAACCATGTTGCCCTTTGTACGCCTTGATTCGATTCAAATTCTGATTCTGAGTTGCCATATGTTGAAGAAACCCTCGGAACATATCCATCATCTCGGCATTCGGATTACCAACACCACCCAAACCCAGATTCTGATCACCATCATTTCCCGCCATAACAACAAACTCCTGCATTAAACACTCGACGTCAGTTATCACACACGAGACTCAG
Source organism: Adenophora triphylla var. japonica (assembly GCA_022495995.1). NCBI lineage: Eukaryota > Viridiplantae > Streptophyta > Magnoliopsida > Asterales > Campanulaceae > Adenophora > Adenophora triphylla. Next base: position 21,871 of record JAFEMH010006777.1, on the reverse strand, counting down.
CTAGACTCTACCCGAGAATTCTAACCGAGCTCTGATACCAACTGTGAGGACCCCGACCCGGAACCTACACGTGTCCCGAGTTGGAGCGTCCTCAAACTAACCCAATTACACAAAAACTTTTAAAACTTTGCTTGACTTTCAAACATAACCATTAACAACATAACATTTCAAAAGAACTCCACTCAACTCCACATCGGAGGAGGAGATAACTAACTTTGAAAACGGTCAACTGTTTAGTTACAAAAGATTAAGGTTATGATGTAGTGTTTAAAGTTTATAATTACAAACTCCAAGAAAGGAATTACCAAAATACAGTTTTATACATCACCCTAAACATACCCCGACAACACCCAAAAGATTACTCCAAACTCCTCTCCGTCCTTACTTGGCCGGTCCGCCTGTCTCGGGATCTAAAACAGTAAAGGGAGAGGGGTGAGAATAAATCTCAGCAAGCTATTATGGATGCAACAATATGCCAAATAAATGCAACATATAACAAGTCGCACATAACACATTGGGAAAGCTATAAACACATTCCATTACCTTGGTTTACCTTTTCCCGTCTGAACAGTAGTCGTACAACATGGGGTATAATAATACTCCAATCTTACGGTGAGCCGCTTAAGCAATACTCACGTCTTATAAGACCCGTTTTGTGGAACCAAATAAGACAAGTAGCAACTCGTAAGGCTTTTGGCTCAATACAGATGCTATAACCCCAACCCGTGGCCACAGGAGGGGACGGTCACGTATATAACATAATCCGATCACATTAGGTCACACTCCCATAATTGACCGTATTGTGTTATACCCCAACGTCAGCTGACTCACACATATCAAGCACATAATAGATACTTGAATAAAATCCACAAAAAGGGATAAACAATAGCCACATGGTAATATATACTCATGCTCAACAATATCAAAGTGTAACAATTTATGAATACACTAAGCAATATCAACAACAATATATATAACATCAAGTAAGGAAATGAGGGATCATAAACCTACCCTACAAATTCCATATACAAGGATACAAGACCTAAATGAAGGTTCAAGTTCAATTACTAAGTGGGAGTCACCCTTTTTAAGTGGCCAAACAACTTGCCAAACGATCCTAGTTTAAATTAAGAAAACTGGTTCGTGGTCTCGGGCGACCGCTTACACTGGGGGCGACCGCCCAAGTGGACCTCAAGAGAATTTATGGTTTCGCGCACTGGGCGACCGCCCTTAACCACTGGGCGACCGCCCAAGTGTACCTCAAGGGAATTTGGACCTTCCCGGCACTGGGCGACCGCCCGAAGCCCACTGGGCGACCGCCCAAGCCTCCTCCACTCCTTTTGCATTTTTAACCCTTTTCAACCTAGTTCTTCTTTCCCTCTACCATGGCTTGATCAAGAACACCCAAGAACACCTTCATCTTACCAAGTCCCATTCAAAACATATAAACTCACAACCAAGTAATCCTAGATCATTTATCTCTACCCATTCCACCCATTTCAAACCCTTCTAATGATCTTCCTTGAACCCTAACTTCAACAATGTTCATTTTCAAATCAATCAACTCCCATTTAGGTTTCCAAGCAAGAAATCAACATCATTAAGCCAAGAACAATAATCAAAGAACTCATGAACACATAGGAGAAGGGAATCATAATAACTCACCTTTGGATTTTATAAGGAAATGTTGATCTTTCTAGCTAGATGGCTTCCTCTAGGCCATCCAACTTCAATGGTGCTCTAGGACTTGAATTTTGGTGAAGAATGCTTGACTTCAAAGCTTGGGCAAAGGGGACTTCAATGGAGGTTTTCTCTATTTTCTCTAGGATGAAGAATGGTAGTGAATGAAGGAGAAGGGAGGGGAAGGGAGTAAGAGGAGGTAAGGGGAGGTGACACATGGCAAGGGAGGAGGGAGCTTCTACAAATTGGCCCCCCATGGGAATTTAGCCAAGGCTTTCACCCAACCCATTTTAATTAATTTAAATCTATATCCCATTAATTCATCCTACTCATTTAACCTCTCTACACTATTTATCATTTTCCCATTTTTACTATTATCCATGTTTATTTATTTAATGTCTAATATTTTTCATAAAAGATTCTAATTTTACTTCTCACCCAATTTATCTTAATTTAAGAATTTTAAAGACATAATTGAACACATAAAGCTAACATAAATATTAAAAGCATATAATTAAATAATTAAAATGAGTGCCTAGGGTTGGGGTCGTCACAAAACGAGCTTATAACGAGCCGAGCTTGAGCTTCGACTTATATATATATATATATACACAAATTTATTCGAGCTTTTAACGAGCCGAGCCCGAGTCGAGCTCAAACGAGTCGATCTCGAACAGAGCTCGTCGAACATACGAGCCGGCTCGAAAAAATGACGAGCTTGAAAATCGGTTCGAGCTCGAGCTCGAGTTCACCTCGAGCCCACTCGAACTCGAGCTTTTTTCGAGCCGAGCCCGAGCCGAGCTCGAGCCGGCTCGGTTCGTGTAACAGCCCTAGTGTTAAGGTCCCTCCTGCAAGACGCTTCTCGGTCTCGAGGTTGATAAATGCGGCATGAGATTTTGAGGTTGAATTAAATTGAAATCCTTGAAACCTTTTAAAGTGGTTTAGACGGTTTTGCTGAGAAATTTTCATATGATTGGTTTTTGGCGGGATGAAGCCCCCGAGTGGGAAGAAAGTGAATTGCTCCCAGTTTTCATGTGAGGGACAGTGCCGTTTAGTCGAGATAACATATACGGTGGTGTGAATAATTTTCTTTAACTTGAGTTGCAGCCATGTATTTGGCGATATGAATATTTCAGATATGTTTTTTGGTGAGAAGCCCCGGAGTTGGGAAATGGGTTGTTGCTCCTCGTACTTCATATGATTGTTGGTGGGGCTTTGTCAAGATAAATATTATAAGCTTGAGATTAGCTGGGTCTCCATAAAATTTTGCCATTTATACCTTTTTGTATGAAATTTGAAGGGAATATTTTTTCAATTTTCGCAGGTTGATAACCAGCCATATTCTGGCAAAATGAATGTGACTTGTTTCGTTTTTTAAATTATCTTTTGCTCTTTGATGTCGATTTGTGCAACTTGTCTTTGCAGATACCAAGTTTGTTTTAGCGGGTGCTAAAAAATTCAGTAAATTTGTTGTCTTGGTTGGGTGCGTACCCTTTATTCCTCCTTCGAAGGAGTGGGGCTTGTCTTTAGACAGTCTTGCTAAAAAAATGTAAATGTACTTAACCATTTTTCTTGACTTTTTTGTGTCAATATGCGAGTTGTTTAAGTGGCATCTCGCCTCTTTTTCATTATAAAATATGGCATTTCGCCTAGTTATCCTCTTTTAAAATGTGGCATTTCGCCTATTTTTTCATTTAAAATATGGCGTGTCGCCAACTTTCTTCGATTTTAAAATATGGCATATCGCCAAATTTTTTTCGTTTGAGACATGGCACTTCGCCAAACCTTTTTCAATTAAAATATAGCGCTTCGTCATTTTTTTGGTTTCAAATATGGCATTTCGCCAAACCGTTTTTCATTAAAATAAGGCATTTCGCCAAATATTTTTTCGTTTAAAATATGACATGTCGACAACTTTTTTCGATTTTAAAATATGACATGTTGACAAAGCTTTCCGCTTTCAAAGTGTGGCATTTCGCCCACTTTCCATTTTCAAAATATGGCATTTCGCCAACCATTTTTTCGTTAAAAATATAGCATGTCGCCAAAGCTTTTTCGTTTCCGTTTCCATTTCCATTTTTCTTCGTTCATCTCACATGGAGATATTGCCTGGTATCTTCCAAGCATTCCTTTTCCATTTCATCTCGCGTGGAGATGTGACTTGGCATATTCCAGCATTCCGTTTTGCATCTCGCGTGGAGATGTGGTTGGGGGATATTCCCAACTTTCCGTTTTGCATCTCGCGTGGAGATGTGGATGGGTGTATTCCAGCATTCCGCTTTTCATCTCGCGTGGAGCTGTGGTTGGGGTATATTCCCAACTTTCCGTTTTGCATCTCGTGTGGAGATGTGGCTGGGCGTATTCCAGCATTCCGCTTTTCATCTCGCGTGGAGATGTGGTTGGGGGATATTCCCAACTTTACGTTTTGCATCTCGCGTGGAGATGTGGCAGGGCATATTCCAGCATTCCGCTTTTCATCTCGCGTGGAGATGTGGTTGGGGGATATTCCCAACTTTCTTGACATGGTGCCTTGAAACCATGTTTTTGATTTTTTTCTTACGAATGCCGTTTGAATAGCAACTCGCCATGAAGTTTTGCTCAGGACCTGCCCAAGCTCATCATGTTACCATCACTTTGTCAAGCCACTAATGAAGGCGTCTTGAAGTGATGTACCTAGTATATTCAAGTCAGGGTTTTGATTTCCAACGAGGTGTGGTTTGAATGGCAACTCGCCATGAAGTTTCCTTCATGTTCATTTTGGCTTGTCATATTCCAAGCATTCCTTTTCATCTCGCGTGGAGATGTGGCTGGGCATTTTCCCAGCATTCCATATTCATTTTGTCCAGCACGGTACCTACAAGATATGAGAGGTAGTCATTTGCAAATCAAGTAGTCTTTTCCATCTTTACTTGACATATTATGCACTAACATGTGAAGATAAGTGAAACACATGTAAATTGTAATTAATGAAGCTATGCTATTTGATGCTGCAGGAAATGTGCTTATCAATCTTCCTCCACGTGGCAGGACTGATCACCTGGCTCCTTGACCTGAAAACAGAACCCACGACTAGCCGGATGTGTCTCCGGCGAAGACGCTCGGGCGTGAGAGTAAGATTACCGTTGTTTATAGCTCTAAATGTATAGAATAATGAATTCTGATAACAAAATGGCAGTTACCTTTCACCGTTTGGTAGTGATGAAGTATTTATAGACAAGAGTGATGTATTTTTGGGGAGGCGACATGTGCTCCGTGATTGTAGCGGCGGTTATTGGTAATGGGAACGTGTCTATAACGGTCCCCTGATTTGTAGGGATGTGGTTATGAGAATAGTTCAACCAAATACGCCTGCAAGTATCAAGTCGTCACTTGTTAATTCAGGTCGAGGTCGCCACTCGTGGAATGGTCGACCTGACTGTCGGGTAGAGCATGGTTCGTACCCGAATTGTAGCATGGATCATGAGGTCGGACTAAGTTAGGTCGGGACCTGTAGGTCGGATCATGGGCTTAGTCGATCGACGCTTGAGATGGGCTTTGGGCCATTCTCTCGACCGGGCCACCCTATTGAGAATGTGATAATCAAAGCCGGATGTAATTGGGCTTTACCTCGCTTGGCCCAACTCGGCACTTTTGGTATGTTCAAGGCCCCCAACTTTCGAGTTGACTTCGTCGACTTGGAAGTTAAGAAGATTTCTTTGTTGAAAATTGCTTCACTCGAAGGTCGATGCTAGTCTTTGAAGTAGGTCGACCATGATGACGTGGCAACATCCTGATCGTTGGCTATGAACGGTGGGAGATGAAGGAGCGCCGATTTTTGTAATGATTACAGCCCTGACGTTTGGAACTCCTTCTCGAAAACCGCCTCAATCTTTAATTTTGGAAAATTAATTTTGATTTTCTTTTCCCCTTCCAAATTTAGGAAAATATAAATAGAGAAATCCCTCTTTGTTTAGGACTTTTACTGCTCTAGAACTTCTTCTTCTCCGGCGATAATCAAGGGATCTCAAAGAAGATTCAAATTCACTTCTCGCTTCCAAAGAACGAAACCACCTTCGCAATTAATTAAGGTATCTCTTTCATACCTTTGCTTTAGTGGTTTTAATTTATGCACTCGTTCTCCTTTTCCGCCATGGCTAGGACCTTTAGTTGCGAACCAGAGCGTGGTATGGTTACTGCATCGTTAACCGTAGGGCATGCAAGAATGTGAACGGTGAGTGGAGAGTGATGTCCCTGGATGAGTGTGCTTCCATTTTGACTAGTCGGGGATTGAATTACACCGAGATAGGGCTGCCCATTGTAGGAGAAATTGAAAATGTGGTGATTGACGACTCAAATGTTGTCACTTTTCATGTTCCATGAATTGCTTGACCATATCACCCTCGTTTTTATGTTAGGGACGTCCATAAGCCCTCCTTCCTTAGAAATAGGATAGGTTTCCTGTGGGAGTCTAGGTCGTCCTTAGGTAGGTCGACCGAACATGATCATAGGATCGACTCCCCGCTTCCTCTTTTGCTTGTACGTATATGACGACTCAAGAAGGGAACGCCGCCTCAACGTCTTCGGTCCTCGAATTGTCAACGCATTTGGGCCCAATGTGGTGCCAGCAAGAATGAGAGGGGCTATGTTCCCAAGGGCCATCGCGTGGCACCGAATTTGCCCTCTAGGTACAAGTATGATCAAGGATTTCTGCGAGGTCGACCCGTTGGATTACCAAGTAACCATATATACCTGTAAGGAGTTCATGAAAAAGTATAGGTCGACCTTCACTAAGGATGCTACCAAGGTTGCTTTCTTTTACGGCCGCTTGTTGCCGGGCCTCAGGTTGCCTCTTGACCCTTTTATCAATGAATTTCTAGAATGTGCAAATGCCCTTCCCTTCACTTGGAGCTAATACTTGTAGGGTCCTCGTGTGCTTTGCCATGGTGTGTAGATTTTTAGGATACGAGCCCCGTATGAGGGTATTTAAATAATTTTTACCATCAAATATAGTGGGCAGGATCTCGAGCATCGCATTCTCTAAGCCTAAATCTCCCAAACTTTTCACCAATCTCCCCAAGAAACACAAAGGGCCGGAATTCGCACGTTGTGGTGGTAGAGAGTAGATTAGGATGGGAATTTCCATTGCCCAATGATGAGACTCGAAGCCATAGATGAGAGGGACTTTTGGGAGCCATCTTGGTATCTTAGTTTGTACAGTGGCTTTATGCCGGTTAGTGTCGAGAAGGCCCATCGCTGGGAGAGTTTGCTTACCACCAAGTACAATTTTATTCAAGCCGGAATGATGCCAGGGATGGAGTGGTGGAGCCCCTTATCCCCGTGTCCAGTGGCTTGATATACCTGCATCGGATAACTCATCACCTAGGAAAATTTGGGGATGAGTGCCGCTTTGTAAGAAGGACAAGAATTACCGCAAAACCAACGGGAGCATGCTGGTGGTAAGATTTCTTTGCTCAGTTTTTCTTTTATGTGCCTTTCATTGAATTACTGGCATGAATGATCAACTCGCCTAGGGTGAGTAAGTCATGGTTGGAACTGTAGCTCGTACATAGTTTCTGCGCGTAGAATAATTAACTCGCAACTTGCTAACTTGCTCATAGTATGACTAAGTCGCTCATGTCGTGTTTGTACATAGAACTTTTGCTCGTATATAGAACATTTGCTCGTATATAGAACTTTTGCTCGTATGTCGATTTAATACTTGTTCACTTTAATTTTGTTGCAGTTCTGACTCCTGAGCAAGAAGCTAACATGGTTCGCATCATTGGGGTTTCTGATAAGAAGAAAGCGAGGAAAGACCATGGGAAAGCCAATGCTCGAGCTGATAGGCAAAGAGAGGCCGCTTTGAGGACCACTATTGCCGAAGGAGAACATCGGGATGGTGCCAATGGAAGGGGTAGAAGAGGAAGACCCTTGCAAAGTGGTACCCGGCCCGTGGGTGCTACCGATGGAGGTGAAGCATCTTCCAAGTCGACTAGAGTAAGTCCGAGCTCCGACCCAATTCAAGATGTTAACATGGAGACCTCTGGAGCCGAGGTAGCAGGATCTAGCCCTACGAAGGTGGTAGAGATTGATGATGATGATGCTGCCGAGGAGGTCGATGATCAAGCTCAATACTGTGAAAAGGCCGAGGTCCGGAAAGGGCAAGGCCGTTTCTTCTAATCAAACACCTCCACCTCCTCCCCCTTCCTCTCATCTTGATCAAGAATCTCAGTAGAGATGATGCAGAGGTTGAGCGACGTCCCTTCTCTCGAGGGAGTTAACTGCATGAGCCGCTCTTATCCAACTATGAACTTGGGTCAAGTCATTGTGAGGAGATCGTTGGATGTGAGCCTGCTAGCTCAATTTTCTGACAAGGGTATGACGCCTGAGGAGTTCTCGGCTCGATCTGGACTTGCTCATTGCGAGGTAACTCTTTACTTTCATTTTCATTTTAGTCGTTTATTCTTTTACTCGACCAACCGAAGTCTCGAGCTAACACTTCTTTGTTCTCTTTGGAATGCGTAATCCGACCATGATCGAGCAAAGCCAAAAGCTCTTGGAGGGCCTCAATTGAAAGGGAGAGACAAGCCCTTCAGACTATTCCAAGAAGGCTAAAGAGCTATGGATCCGAAGGAGCCGTACAATGATTTGGACAACTCTTATGAAGCCAATGAGGCGGTGAAGACCAAAGCTCTAGCCGACCTTGAAGCATCCGAGTCCAAGCTTAAAGAGGTTAAAGCGGAGAAAGAGGCCGAGAGGAAGGAGCCGGTGAAGACCCAAACGGAGCCGGCAACAGCTTCCCAACTCTTGAAGGACAAGGACGATCTCATGGTCAAACCGCAAGAAGATCGTCGGCTTGAACGAGGGAAATGGCAAGAAGACCTCAAGGTCGCCGAGAAGGCCGCCGCCGACATTGCCGCTAAGAACGCCACCGAAGTTGCGGTTGAAAAGTTTAAAGAGGGGGACGAGTATTATAATGCCATCGTGTCTAAGGCCCAGTGACTTTCTCGAGGTTGGGAAGAGGCATATGGCTCGCCGAGCATTGGTGGATCCAACAATGACAGCTACCATCGAGCGCTTAGCTCGTTGGTTTTCCGAATCCTGCATGATATGACGGCCAGAGGTGGCCACTCGCTCGTTCCCTACCTCGAAAATGATCCGGCCTTCATTGCTCAAGAAGATGAAGAGGACCACCGTGAGAAGTGGGAAGCTCCCCCGTACTTGATAGAAACTTCGATGTAATCTTACAAGAGATGGAAGACGCCGCCACTATGGAAGAGGATGTCGATCACGGTCTATACCGAGCCTGCAAACCTCGAGCCCTCAAAGCAACAAGATCCTATGAGTGAAGATCAAGTTACCACCGACGATCGACCAATGTCGACTCCGGCCTCTTAAATTATTTCAAGCAACATTGTAATAAACAAGTTCCAAACAATTTTTGCCTTTTTTGATCTAACATTATCTGAATGCCTTGGCCCAGTTTTTGGGAGGCATAGAAACAAGTTATCATGTTTTAAGTCTTAGCCCACTTTGGGAGACTTGTTCATATTTAATCGTAGCCAACCTTTCTTGATTGCATGTTGTATGCTTGTCAAGTAAGTGTCGAGCTAGATATAGATAGGGTAAATGAGTCAACTTGAGCTTAAAGGTGACTTGATCTTTATTTACTTAGTCGACCTCGTACTTGCTTAACTTTTTGTGAATGAGGTTGACCATGAGTCGAACCTCGCTCACACCGAAGCCGACCTAGTGGTCTAGCTAATTAGAACAAACCGATTAAGAATCGAGTTAGTTAAAATGGAGTCGACTAAGAGTCGGACTCGTTAAATGGATAAAGCCGATTAAGAATCAAGCTAATTAGAACAAACCGACTAGGATTCGAGTTTGTTAGAACGAAGTCGACTAAGAGCCTGACTTGTTAAATTAACTAAGCTGATTAAGAATCGAGCTAATTAGAACAAACTGACTAGGATTCGAGTTTGTTAGAACGAAGTCGACTAAGAGTCGGACTTGTTAAATTAACTAAGCTGATTAAGAATCGAGCTAATTAGAACAAACTGACTAGGATTCGAGTTTGTTAGAACGAAGTCGACTAAGAGTCGGACTTGTTAAATTAACTAAGCCGATTAAGAATCGAGCTTATTATGACAAACTGACTAAGAGTCGAGTTTGTTGGAACGAAGTCGACTAAGAGCTCGGACTTGTTAAATTAACTAAGCCGATTAAGAATCGAGCTTATTATGACAAACCGACTAAGAGTCGAGCTTTGTTGGAACGAAGTCGACTAAGAGTCGGACTTGTTAAATTAACTAAGCTGATTAAGAATCGAGCTTATTATGACAAACTGACTAAGAGTCGAGCTTATTGGGATTGGAGAAACACTATGTTTGATCGAATAAACTGCGCTTTTTATTGAAGTAGGAAACATGTTTACATCAACTTGAAACAAGAGCTAACACAAGTTTGAACTTTGAAACCGAAAACTAGAAGTAGTATTTGATGAGGTGAGTAGCATGCCAAGGATGTTTCAACTCGTCACCTCCGGATGAGCTATCATGTAGGTTCCTTCTTTGACGACTGAGTGACTATATGTGGACCTTCCTGCTAGAGATAGCTTGTTCGCCGGGTCCTTCTACCCGTTGCTTCAATCTTTCTCAACACATAATCTCCAACTTGGAACGACCTTGCCCCGACCTTCTTGTCGTGGTAACTTTTAGTTCGCCGCTTGTAGCCGACCATTCGGAGGTAGGCCGTTTCTCGCTTCTCGTCGATTAAATCCAGTCGATCAATCTCGTTGTTATCATTTTGCTCCCGATTGAAGAAAGTCACTCTAGCAGCTGGGGAATCTCGAGCTCGCAGTGCCATGGCCTCGATCCATATGTGAGAGCGAAAGGGGTTTCCCGTAGCCCCCGAGTGGCCGTGCGAACCGCCCAAAGAGCAAGTGGGAGTTCGTCCAACCGCTTGTTGCGCCGACCTACGAGTCCCGTCTCGAGTGCCGATAGGACAAGTTTATTCGCCGCTTCGCCTTGCCCATTTCCTCGAGGGTACGCGATGAAGATTGCCAATGCTTGATTCCCACTCGCTCATCTCTCGCTTCGAAAGCTCGAGAATTGCAAACCGTTGTCTCGATACTATGGCTCGAGGAAAACCAAATCGACACCAAATGAAATCATGAATGAAATTGATAGCATTTTCCTCCGTGATACGAGCTAATGGTTTAGCCTCAACCCATTTAGTGAAGTAATCTATAGCAACGATCACATATTTGCAATTTCTGCGGGAGGGAAGGGTCCAATCAAGTCGACACCCCACATGTCGAATGGCCAGCCGCAATTACCGGAGTCTCGCCGGTTGTAGGCATATGAGGTAAGTTGGCAAACCTTGGCATTGATCGCACCGTTGAACAAAATTATGAGTATCGCCTCTCATGTGCGGCCGCAGTATCCCAAAGTGATTAATTTGTCGCCTAGAGTCCCGGCCCCCGGTGTCCACCACAAATTCCACTATGCACTTCGTGTATTAGTAGGGCGACCTTCGAGGATGGACACACTTTAGCAATGGTCGAGTGTAGGATCTTCCGAATAGCTCGCCTCCCCGAATCACATACCCTGAGCTTTCTTTTGATAGCTCGAGCCTTCTTTTCGTCATCCGGCAGCCTCTCCATTCTCTAAATATGCTTTCATTTCCTCGATCCAACACCTCTCCCGAGTCCAATTTCTTGAGGGATCATCTATGCACCGAATTTTTACCCTCTCATAAGTCGGATTTTCGAGGAAGGAGATGGGCTCGCCATGTGGCTCATCCGAAGTAGCAAGTTTCGAAAGGAGATCACCAAATTTCGTTATCTTCTCTTCCAATCCTTTCAATCTCCTGTAATTCTAAGTCCTTTATTAGTTCCTTCACTGTGTCGCAAAGATTTGATGAGAGTAGAACCGAGCACTTCATACTCGCCCGACCCGGGTTGACTATCAACCGCGAATCACGTAGGCCATGATCTTAGTCGCTCCAAAACACTTGGCATACTCGATAGCCGCAATCAAGGCTTCATATTCAGCCTTGGTTGTTGGAAGCGTCAAATTTGAACCTTAGCGATTCCTCGTAAACAGCCCCGCACTGCTCGACCAAGACAATTCCAGCCTCCACCGACATTTTTGGTTGCCGACCCGTCCGAATAGACCTTCCAACAATCGACGGCAGAGTGATGGCGACTTGTGACTCGGCTCTTTCCCTTTGCCCTTTTCTTTGGAGCTCGCCGCTCGTCATCTTCCTCGCGAACGTAAGCTCGACCAAGAAGTCAGCCCGTAGCTTGAGCCTTCAACGCCTTTCGAGGTCGATACTCAATGTCAAATTCAATGAGGGCAATTGACCACCGAGTAGTCGACCCGAACTCTCCTGGCTTGTGCAGCATTTTTCTTAAAGGAGCATTGGTAAGAACCACGATTGATGAGCTGTAAAATAAGCTCGTAACTTTCTTGAAGCTACGACTAGAGCATAAGCGACTTTCTCGCCGTTGTAATACCCGCTTTCCACATCTCGATAAAGCTTTGCCGATATAGTACATGTGCTTCAAGCCCTTCATCCTCTCTAATCAATACCGCAAAGAATCGACTTGTCTCCTACGTATAGATACACAAATAAAGTCTCACCAGCCGTCAAGCTACCGAGCAGAGGTGGAGTAGCAAGATAATCCTTCAATTGTTGGAACGACGAATGACATTCGGCCGTCCATTCAAAGCTTTTCGTCCCCTCAACGCTTCAAGAAGGGGAGAGATCTCTCTCGCCGATTTAGATATGAAGCGACCAAGAGCCGCTACCCTTCCGTTAAGTCGCCGCATCTCTTCGACACCGGTAGGAGCCTTCATGTCGACTAAAGCCTTTATCTTCTCTGGATTAGCTTCTATGCCTCTTTGAGATACCATGAATCCCAAGAACTTGCCGTGCTCACTCCAAACACACATTTGCCGGGATTGAAGCTTCATGTCGTTTGCTCGTAAATTGGCGAATGTCTCCTTTAGGTCGACTACGTGACTCCCGGCCTTGGTTTTAATGACCATGTCGCCAACGTAAGCCTCCATATTTCGACCAATTTGTGAGGCAAAGACTTTATTCACCATTCTCTCGATAAGTTGCACCCGCATTCTTCAAACCAAATGGCATCATATTGTAGCAAGAGATGCCCCCACCGCTTGAAATGCCGTTTTGACTATATCATCCTCGTGCATCTTAATCTCGGTGGTAGCCTCGAGTAAGCGTCGAGGAAACCGAGGGTGGAGTGACCAAAGCAATAGAATCAACTAGCTTGTCGATCCTCGGAAGGGGATAACCGTCCTTCGGGGCAAGCTAGATTAAGAGTAGTGAAGTCGACACACATCCGCCATTTGCCATTTGATTTCTTCACCATGACCACGTTGGCCAACCACGTTGTATGAGTGGCCTCTTTGATTATCCCCGCACTCAAAAGTTTTTGTACCTCGCTTTATAGCTTCCTCCTTGTCGCGAGCAAAGCTTCTCAATTTCTCGGGGTCTAGGCTTAATGGTCCTGCCGACTTCGAGCCGATGAACGCCGACCTCCCCTCGATTCCCTCATGTCCTCTACTCTCCATGCGAAGACATCATCGCTTTCTTTGAGTAGCTTGATAATTTCTGCTCGCTCCTCAACCGATAACCGTTTCCAATTTGAATTTTTTGGCCTGGGGTAGGAAGAGTTGGTAATGATCGACTCTACCCATCGACAGCCTTCTAGCTCGGTCCATCTCTCGAATTGTAGAGTCTCCACTATGATCTCCCGACCTTTTGTCTTTCCTCGCCTCCTAAGTGTGGAGCCTCCTCGCCTATCATATCATCAAGCTTGTCTCGCCACCTTGTTGGTAGGGGCCCCCGAGTTATTGTCTATCTCGGAGGCATAGGTCACCTATGACGACTGATCGACCATAACCGCATCTCGAATCGACCTCGGTGGTGTTAGAGTGACGTGTCGACTCAAGCATGACCTCGTCATTTGAGCGATAGGTCGACTCTACCACGTCGGTGATTGTTGACGGGGTAGTTTTAGTGATCGATCGAGACAGCCTTCAAGTAACCATCGCCAGCCTCAATCTCCAGCCTCCCTTTTCTTTCTTTCTCTCGTAACATGATCCGTATAAGCACGAGCCGTGCCTGTACGCAACCCACTCCAAACAGTGTGGGGAACTTTACTCGCCGGTGAGGAATTGATGCTACCATTCCAAGAGCGACCGTCCAGAATTCCAAGTATGGCGGCATAGTCACTATTTACATCAATTACGATAAATTGTACCTTCGAGACAATCCCGAGGGGGTGCCGGCCTAGGTCGACGTCGAGCACTATCTCGGCCTTTAGCATCAACTCGGTGGTTGGTGAAGCCCTCCAACCTCGCCATCATATCTCTCCACTGCTCATCATTAAGACCCATTTCCTTGAAAGTTTTGTAAAACAAAAATATCCTTGCAGCCCCCGTGCCGACTAAGAGTCTCGCTTCGTCGTACATCCATCAATGAGACTCGGGATGACGAGAACTTGCTCCCTAGCCGCCATATTTGTTGCCAATTCGTGGGGGTAGAAGCCGATCGCCTCATCTCTTATTTCTCTCCTCGGAGGCACATGTGGGGCCTTATTAAGCCGGGAATATCTTGTGCTTGACGGCCGTGTTGCTTGCTTGTTCGCTGATGACCCCAAGTTCGCCTAGGCCGCCTAGGTCCTTGTTGCCCACCCGCCGGCCGCTCACCTCCCCCAGCCTTGAGGTCTCTTCACATAAGCTTCTAGTCTCCCCGGTCGACCATTCTGGATGATACGCTTTAATCCCAAGCAATCCTCTCGCAGAGATGACCAAAGGTCTTTGTGGTAGTCGCAGCATTTGCCGTTGTCCCGCCCGAACTTGTTGCCTCGGATTCACTGGGACCGGAGGAGCGCCGACAAAGCATTCAAAATCTCGCCTCGACTCACCGTGAGGGGAGTGAAAGCTTCGGCACCTTCTCTCGTCGCCCTAGTTCTCGTTTCTTTCCATTTTTATTGTTCCCCCATTCTTGTTGGAGTCCTTTTTATCGTCGCCGACTTCAACCTCGGGGCTCTTACCATTCTTCTTTTCTTTCCTTTCCTCGGCCGCAGCGACATTATACACCTTTTCAAACAACTCCCGTCGAGTTGTGACTGCTCGGACCGTGAGCTCGTAGTCCATGTCTTCGAGGAAATACCACTTCTAAGCAATTGATTACCTCCCCGTCTCGTGAGGTCTTCCTCTATCTTATCAACCATTTCTTTGAACTTGGTGAAATAGCTCATCGAGCTTTCATTCTTACCCCGCACCAAGTTATTCAGATCGTTGACTCGTTATCTTCCGAGCTCCCGCAATGAGAAGCTGGTCTAAGAATTTTGTTCTCAAGCATGCCCAAGTGGTGATACTACCACAGCTCAAACCATTGAACCAAGTTAAGGCCGCCCCAAGAAGTGTGCTTAGGAGAGCTTTGCACATGTTGTCATCCTCATTGGCGACAAAACACATAGTGGCTTCCAGATGTGATATGTGGCTCCCGGCATTTGTCGACCTGCAGTACTTCTCCGTAAGAGGCAACCCGAAAGTAGGAGGAGGTCGACTATCTCGATTTCTTTGGAAAAAGGTCGAAGAGCAAAGTCAATTCGGTCAACCTTTCCCGTCTCTTTTTTCTTCTCCTCTTCCCATTGCTCAAATTTCTTTTTCATCAACAACCATTCTCTGGCATCGGGTCTCTCATCTCCTGGAGGGGGAGCAGCATTCGACCTCTGGCCTTCACTCCTAGGGGGAGTCACCTGCCTACTCCTCCCGTCTCGTGGGAATTGGCCCTCTCTCGATCGAACCGGGGATCTATGCCTCGTTACTTTTTGAGGCGACTCGCGCCTCTCAAGAACAGATGGCGACCGCGCCTCGTCCTCTCTTATAGGCGACTCGCGCCCATTTCTCGTCTCTTTGAGACCCCGATCTCTCGAGTTCGCGCCGAGAAACATGCCTCGTTTCTATTGGCCGTTAAGCGTGTCCTTAAGTCGACCGAGCCTCCCGCTCTCTATTTCGGTGAGGCCGGCCCTCGTGTCGTTACTCGGCACATGCACGATGGTAGGAGCTTCGCCGAACTATCCCGTTGTCACCATTCTCGTCCCACACCTTCATTTGGCCTCATACTCCTAGCCTCGTTGTCCATTAGAGACTCCGAGTACGATCCACTCTTTCGTAGCGCACGTCGGCTCGCTTCCGCTCTTCCATAGCTATTAGGTCGGCCAAAATCCGGGCCCTCTCTAACATCATCTCTTTCTTGCTCATAGGTCTGGTGGAGGGACTCCGCTCGTGTCCAACGTTCACCCGAGCAACTGGACGTTAGAGGGGGCGGAGCTCCTTGCCCATCCATGTGCTCTTTCGCCTCTCCTCGTGTCGCAAACCCTCGCCATCAACGATACCGGTAGAGCGTGTGGCTCTACCATGAGGACGATTTGGTGGGGGAGGAGGCAAACTCAAGTTTTCAAAGCATTTGCATTTGCATTAGTGTTGTTGTTGTTCACTTCTTCATGCCCAAGTGAAGCCTCGTATACGTGTCCGTCCGAAGTCACCATTGCTGCAGTTGTTAAAAATTTCGAGGTCAAGTTGAAGCACGTTTCCTAAGAATGGAACCAAACCGATGCCGCAGAAATGTGCTTATCAATCTTCCTCCACGTGGCAGACCGATCACCTCGGCTCGACTCCGAAAACAACCCACGACTAGCCTGGATGTGTCTCCTGCGAAGACGCCGGCGCGAGAGTAAGATTACCGTTGTTTATAGCTCAAAATGTATAGAATAATGAATTCTCGATAACAAAATGGCAAGCTTACCTTTCACCGTTTGGTAGTGATGAAGTATTTATAGACAAGAGTGATGTATTTTGGGGAGGCGACATGTGCTCCGTGATTGTAGCGGCGGTTATTGGTAATGGGAACGTGTCTATAACGGTCCCCCGATTTGTAGGGATGTGGTTATGAGAATAGTTCAACCAAATACGCCCGCAAGTATCAAGTCGTCACTTGTTAATTCAGGTCGAGGTCGCCACTCGTGGAATGGTCGACCGACTGCCTGCAGTAGGCATGGTTCGCACCCGAATTGTAGCATGGATCATGAGGTCTGACTGCTAGGCCTGGGACCCGTAGGTCGGATCACGGGCTTAGTCGATCGACGCTGAGACGTGGGCTTTCTGGGCCATTCTCTCGATCGGGCCACCCTATTGAGAATGTGATAATCAAAGCTGGATGTAATTGGGCTTTACCTGCTTGGCCCAACTCGGCACTTTTGGTATGTTCACTATTTATTCCAAGCATATGATAACGACACATTATTTTTCAATGTTTGATATTTCGAAATTTTCAGTATAAATGATGGGTTGATATTGCAACCCTTAGATCGAGACATTTTTCTTTTCCACTTGCCATATTAATATGTATTTTCATAATGCATATTTCCACAATGTAAAATAATAAACAACTAAATAGAGAGCATAGAGCTCTCTACATTTCATTTCATTTGACATTCACTTTCTTATGACATAATTTCTTTTATCTATTATTATCAAGATAATTCCATACAATTTATTAATTTAACCATTTTCCAAATGAAGCAAAAAGATAAAGACAAACTTGGATATTGGCACTGAATTTTTATTTTTAAATAAGGTATTTATTTTGAAGCCACATATATATTTGTATCATATTTGATGTGTAATCCGATCGGCATGTTAATGCATCGTATGAAACGTAAAGGTAAGTATAAATTTCCAACTTTGTAAGTTTGTGAGACAAGAAGGTTATGTCCGTTTCATGATATACTTTGATTATTTTAGCATATCCCCTTTCACTGTTCAAGTAAGTGACAATCATTTAAGCTTTGATTTTAAATAACCATTTCCCTTTTACGAATGAGCGAAAAGTGTACACTAGCATGGCAATGTACTATTAACTTTCCTAAGAACTATCTTTCTATTAACATTCAAGTGGAACAAATAAAATTTGTTTCATTTTTTTACAACAAATAGTTTCATATCACATTTCACTTTTTGATGAGCATAATAATATTGATCCATATAAGATGTAATATGGGCACAAATTTCCATGTCGAATTTTAACATTTCGAAGAGCATATTCAATGTGAACACATGTATCATATAAGTAGTATCACATATGTAGGCATGAATTTTCGTTTTTATTGTATATTTCCTTTTGAGAGAGAAAGCATATACCATGGTGCATGATAGTATCAAAATTATTTTAATGAGTGTTCGCAAAAAATTATAATCATTTTGTGTTCATCGTAATTGTCCGCTTTTTGCTTTCTAATGACATAAGCAAGTTGCTTCCTTTCTAATGATATAAGTAAGCAAGTCGCAGATGCACCACATATTGAATAATTCCATCGTATATCGCACATTTAGACATCATTCAACATATATTTATATTTGCATGGAATAGTGGGGACGCATAAAAAGAGACTTAACAAATGTTAAGATATGGAAAGAGACAACCTGACGAAGTTGAACAGAGACTTGACAGGTTTTGTTGAAGATTTAACGAAACTTTAACGGCCATTAACTTCAAACCACAAGCTACGTGGCTAATGAAGACGTCCTCTTTATTGCACCACAAAGAAAAATAATGGCATTGTCCTTTTATTTTCTACATTTTCAACTTCCTTCACTCTCCTTCATGGATTAGCAAGAATCTCGAGCCCAAGGCGGCTTCACATGGCGTATTTCCATCATCTCGCCTTCGATCTTGCTAAGATTCCTCTCATGCGATGTCAATGTCGGCGATTTCACTCGAGCCGACAATTACCCACTGTTCTGAATTCCTCGACCTTGCGGCATCCTTGGTGCCAGGCGATTTCCAGCTTCCCGGCGATATCCCCTGTAAGCTCTCTTTCTTCCCAATTTTCTTTGATTACGTTAGACCCTCGAAGTTTCTTTGCATTTTATCAACAATTTCGGTGATTTCCCCTGAACTGGCGATTTCAATCATCTCGCCTTCGTTCTCGTTTGATTTCGCTATGATTCCGCCCCTTTTATAAGTAGGTCATGCGATTTCACTGATTTGCGATTTCATTTTGGCGATTTCACTGCGATTTGGTTTTCATTTGTTCTAAAATCACTTGGCGGTTTCCATGACCACGAGATAAATTTTGATGTCGCTTTTTTGTCGTTGCTCTGGCTTGACTCGCATTCCGCTGCTTCCTCCGAGCTGCTTCTCTCCTTCTAAGCGGCTCCATCCCGCTGCTCCAATTTTGAGGTCGCCCGACTAAAACCTCACAACTCTGCTTCGATCTAGTTGGATAATGGGCATCCATGTGTTAGATAAAAGGAGTTATTCAACTGCAACTCTGATCTGCTACTTCCGCTTTCCTAGATGCTCCACATCCTAAGTCCATGCTGTGGACAAGAAGGAAATGTAAAAATTTGGTGGTTTCCATTCCTGTCAACAGATCCTCATTCTTTTTCATAAAAATCAGAGATTGAAGTTGCTTCCCCCTCTCCTTCTTGAATGTCGTTAGTGAATGTAGGATATCTGGCTGCCTTCTTCTTCGTTCCCGACAATGGAACCAAACTGATGCTACAAAAAATCTGCTCACCATGGATTCCCAAGCAACGAAAGGAATATGGTTATCCACGTTCCAGAATTCCCCATAGCTATCTACAAAATAAAGCGCCAATAGGGGTGGGGGGGTATTTCCCCCCAAAATCCCCCGGTGTGAGAATCATTAATGTGCCAATAGGTCGACGGATGGACCGATCCATCCCGGCCCGTCCCGATCGACCTCCCAACATCCCACAAACCCTATTCATCCCTAACCAAAATCCAAACATCCAAACGTCTCAAACCGGTCCAAACCCGCGAGTCCATACGAGTGTGAACGAGTGCTAATTAAGGGAGGTTCTGCCCGAGTGAGTGCATAATTTTTCCTCTTTAGATCCCCGAGTGTGATACCGAGAGTTAATTAGGGAGATTTTGCCATTAATGAGGGCAAAACCTCTCTCCTCTTTAAACACCCTCAACAAAACACACCCTCCTACAAACCCTAGGAAGATAGAACTTAATCAACATCGGTGAGTTCTCCTTCCGCACATTTAAATACCGCTTTAAATTTCGCCTTTTAAATACATTACTGCTTTAAATTTACTGCTTACAATGTAGTCATTTACTATTCACGAAGACCCAAACCGTACAAACGATCCCACAAGACCTTCCATTGCACTCTGGAGGTCTGACGGTGATAAAGGTTTGTTAATATTCCCGCACTGTCTTTCAATTATTTACTTAATGCATTTTATTTAAAAAAAACACACACACACACACACAACATTTAAAGAAAAGGGTACGTAAAGACTCCTAGTATACGAGGTGACTCGGGTGAACACTAAAAAATCTCTTCCCGAGGCGTAACCTGACCTCCGAACTCAAAATCTCATCACACAACAAAATAAACAAAACAACATTTTATCAATATTTTGGGCATAATCAAAACGGCGTGGCGACTCTACAAAACGAAAAGCAGCACAACCTCCCAACGAGAGATGTCGTCCGCGCGCCGGATCGGGTAATTTCACATGTAACTAACTTTCCTAAAATTTCGGACTCCTATCTTCATCCTTTACCCGGTCTTCAATTCTGTTGACAAGAGTCCATATATCACGTATTTTTCGTTGTTTATCCTGTAAAAGATATTTAATATAAATAATAAAATGATTATTTTACCTTATTTGTAGGAGCCAATATGTTGACATGCTGGTTAAGTTCAAGATGACGTCATCTGAGATTTTGCCCATAACACTGCACATAGTAAAAAACCGACCAATCACATTCAACAAGCATTCAGAGAAGCAAATGCAATCCCCGGGTTTCGAGGGTTTATGAAATGTATGGATTGTATAAATTGATGATGTAGTGTTTATAGAGATGGTAAAATATAAACAATTATTTATGGAAGTGCTAAACAACCGATGAATGGATTTATCATTTTTTAAAGAGTGTTTGTGCTTGAGATTTAAGTTAAATAACCGATTAATATCATTTATCAGCTATTTTTATAGATTTTTGTGCTAATTGTTTGTTAAACAACCGATAAATGACATTTATCTTTTTTAGAGAGTTTTTGTGCTTGGTAGTTGGTTAAAGAATTGATAAATGTTATTTATTAATTATTTTGAAGGGTTTTTGTGCTAAATGTTTGGGTTAAACAAATGATGAATGACATTTATAAGTTTTTTAAAAGAGTTTTTGTGCTTCGATATTTTGGTTAAACAATTGGATAAATGTCATTTATCGCTTTATTTTACGTTTTTTTTGTGGTAAGTGCTTGGTTTAAATAGCTGATAAATGAATTTATCTCGTTTTTATTTTTAAATTTGAAAGCTTGATATTATGTTAAACCAACCGATAAATGAATTTATTTCTGTTTTTTTAAAATTTGTGTTTGATATTATAGCAAACAACTTCGATAAATGTTATATTATCGGTTTCATTTTAAAGGATTTTTGAGGTAAGTATTTGGTTTAAACAACTGATGAGTGAGTTAAACAACCGATAAATTATTTCATAATACTTTATCGCATTTAAAAAAATTTGTGTTTAATATTTGATTGGCACAAATTTCCGATAAATGACATTTATCGCTTTGTTACAACACCGGAACAAACGTATATGGAACTACTAATCGCATTTTCAGCAGTGTTCTCAAATCTACACATGTATCACATCGTAGCATACTACAAGAAAACTCACAAATAGCTTACGAAAATTATTACAAGACTGGACTCAAATTTGCCGCTATTAGCGACGAAATAACGACGGAAGCAAAATAAAACGAAAAACAAATTTACCGATCACTGATTTTTAGCGACATACATAGAATTTGCCACTAATCCGTCGCAATAAATGCGCTAAAAAGTCCGCCATACCCATCACCGTCTCTCCACATACCCATCACCGTCTCTCCACATACCTATCACCGGGAGACCCATCACCGGAATCCCACTCCCCTCTCTCTGTCCCGGGTGGATCTACTTTGAGAGAACCGCCATAAGTATATATTCAGCCGCCTCGCCGTCCCATTTCCAGCCACCACCGCCGGCCTTCCTCTCTTTCCTTCTTCTTCTTATTATTTCTCTCTATTATCCTCTTTACTTTTCTTCCCCGCGAATCTTTCTTAAAATGT